>JBAFWW010006533.1:9369-23234 GCA_036873685.1 Agapornis canus
TGGAATTGGATGATCTTAAGGTCCTTTCCAACCCTGGCTATTCTATGATTCTATGATTATTCCCATTCAGGATGAAAACAGATTAGGTCAGCTGAAGTTGTCCCTGTTCTCAAGAAGACTGTGTTTGGTTTTGTGATTTGGGAGTGATCTGGGAGAAAGTACAGTAGAAAAGTTTTCCCTTGAGAAGGGTCATCTACCAGGAAAATTAAAAGGATGAGGAGATGCATATTTTCCATCTTACAAAGGGATTTTGAAATCTTCCCTGTTGGCATTCCTGCGTCATCTGCCTAGAAAACAAGCACAGGCCTATATACCATATCACGCTTAAGTGATTTATGACTTGTATGGTATCAAAGTGGTGATTATATTCAATTGAGTGGGTGAAACTTTAGGTTGATAAGCATGCTTCTATTCTGCTGCAAAGGTGTGTTGTTGTTTTCTAGTGGGTAGAATATTTAAATTCAGGTTTGAAAACAACAGAAGACCATTTATTGTGAGGAGTTACGATCATCACATAAAAGAATTTGAGAGCCTGCCTAAATACTGTTGTATTATATATATAATATATATATTATTTTATAATATAGTATTATATATATAATACTTGTTTGCTACAAGGGCAAATTCTCACCTGTTTGGATCTGCTGTTTGCTTGGACAGATGTTGATCTGCAACTGCAATGTGGTTCTTCTTCCTCCGCAGTTTTAGGGAGAAATAATCACAACTGGGACAAGCCCAGGGCTCTGCCCATTTACCTGCTTTGGCATCATTAGCCTCCAAGCCCTAATGCTTGTACTTTGCTCTCCAGCTGAGTAGACTTTCTTGCAGGCAAGGAGGCAACATTTAGAGGCAAGCAACCTGGCCAGAATATTTTAATATTTAGCACTGGAAAGCTATTTCTAGCTCAGAGTGGGTTTCTAATTTAAAGTAGCCCTGCTGGTTTTGATGGGACAGGGAAAACATTTAAGCCCTGCTTTAATCTAGTTAGTCCAGATATTGATAAGAAGGTTCCAGCCAGGACTCAGGATAATTAGGCTGTGTATTTATGTGTTGCTTTTTTCTCTTGCTAATACCTGAGCTAGATGTCTTCAATTTTTCCTGTGTAAGGATACATTTGCTGCAGTCATGATTCTGACTGTGGGGTAAACGCAGCCTATGACTCTCATTTCTCAAGGGAAATAGGCAAGATTTCCTGGCATAAATAGAAAAAAACTAATGACTCCATCTACTTTTCTTCATTATCTTCATCATTTTGCTGCTGCTGTTTGGCAACATGTCAGCATTTAGCCATAAGAATCTCTGCCATGTAAAAGATGTATGCTGACTTATAAACATCATGTTATGCTGCAAGCACACATAAGACTTCCAAGTGAGGTTTTTTCCTTCATGACTGCAGGGTTATTTCTTTGGGTGAGATTATTCACTGGTCTGTATCCCTGTGTTCTTATATTATTACTAATTGCCCCTTGCTGCACAGATTTTTTTTCAGATAGAAGCAGTGAGTGTTTCTGGTAACAAAAGCTACTATTTGTGACCTTATGTGCTGTTATTGTAACCATTTTACATGATGGAAATCGATGGGAATCTTTATGAATTTTGTAAGAATAAAGAAGGCAACAAGACTTGTTTATATAAAATCCCTGTTTGTGACTAAGTTTTCAAGAGCTAATGAACACGTTATCCTTTTTAATTAGGCTGCAACCTAGCAATTGAAAGAAAAAATGGTGTGGAATAAATTGATTAAAAATGTAGGAAAAGCCATTACGGATTTTTCCCTGAATTTAAATCTCATGATGTGTTTGAGTGAAATCATTATGTGCTACCTTTGACAATTTATACCAGCTAACTTTAAGTGTACTTCATTAGTGTAATGCCAGTGAGAATTTTCCACTCACTGAAAACCTAACAAATGCAGAAGACTTAACAAGCTTTAAATCCCCATTAATCTAAACCATGAAAAATCCAAAATAACAATGAACTTTTCACTTATAATGCTATTGATCATTTTAGTGACCCCCATAGCCTGGAATCCCTATATCTTTTTTGAGATCTTAAGCACTGTTAAGCACAGGAAATTTGCAGTGTATTTGGTAGGAAACTAGAGCCTGGCTCTGTTCATAGGTTATTTAGTTAGAACCTAACCATTAGTTACTACAGCACTACTAAAATCCATCTTAAAAACAGCAACAAACCTGTATCAAATAAATTCTAGTGCTTTGGTGCATCAGTCTTTAAGATGAGTTTTGCATGATCTTGAATAAACTTGTGCTTTATAGAGGCAGTTTTCTTATTTTATGCAATGCTAATAGCAACTTGTTTTTCTGTAAAATGGAAATGGATTCAGAGGTTTTGTTTTATTGCTGTCTCTGGTAATGGTAATGACTTATAGCTTGTTCATGGGAGCAGCAAAAGACATCCTAAACTGAAAATCTTAACATTTCTGGATAAATGGGCTGATTCTGATCTCATACTTTTTATACTTGAGTGACTTCAATGCTGCTGCTGTGGTTTTTATGCTGTCCAAAGTCATGTTCTAACCCAGTGGGAAACTGAACACCTAAATTCAAACAATTATCATTAGCTGAACATTATTTGGGGATCGATAGGATTTCAGACTTAATCTTTTTATTCAATTAATTAATTTTATTAAGAGACACACTGGATACAGGAGTTGATAGTCCTGTTATATTATGTGTCTGCATCCAACCTTAAAGCCAAGTTTGAAATTACTTCTCTCTGTAGCTTTTTTAGCAGTCAGACTGAATTAAGCTGGTTGAATAAACCCACAAATGTCACTAAGTAATGATGTCTCGCCATAATTGCTAAAACATCTTAATATTGCCAAGAAGGAAAGTCATGCTCAATAGACACAACAATCACAGAAATTAGTGTACTCTTGTAAAAGCTTCTGAAGTTTCTCTGTAGCTCTGACACTACAAATTCATAAATATCTAATATTTTTCATTAACATAAATCTTTATGTATTATAGTGTTAAATGAATGAGAGACGAGGAGTCAACATAAGAGTTTTAGGCATTTTATAGAGAGAGTGATTTAAAAATGGATGATTTAGTGACAGAGACAGGAATCTCGTCTACAGTCTGTGCTCCATTAATTCTGGGTGGTATCTTGGGCAGTATGCTCATATATAGTGACAGGGAGAGCCAAATGCAGCATTTTGTTCCATGAAGGAACATTAAGAGGGTTATTTCTGCCATAAGCCAGGTTAAAATGTTGAAAATTTGAATATTTAATTATGTTTGCAGAATATTCTCTTTATTTCCAAATTGTAACATTATTGATTTTATATATATATATGTATATATGCCTGTATATATATATATGTATACACACTTTCACACTTTTAAAAGCAATTAGATTTGGGGTGGGAAGTAATTCAGCTGGCAAATCACATCAGTCAGACATTGTCTTGGGAGCACAACATAATTACACCTGTAGTTCAATTGTTGTTTCAGAAGGGGAGAGGCCCTCAGCCACACATGCTGTCCCAATAAGCATGCCTTGCCTTAGAGGATCTTAAATAGCATGAGATGCATATGTGTAAACAGATGAATTCCACTGTTATAATAATATACATATAATACATATGTATATATGTTGTATAATTCCTGTGAAAAGAATACATTTTTCAGTTAGAAAATTAATTCTATGAAGAACTTAATGAAGCAGAGCATTTGATTATTTAACTCAGTTGCAACTCAGTAGTAAGTTTGCTATAGAAATTTTTGTTAATCTTTACTACCTCCTTGTACTGCCTTAGATACTTGAAATAATGGACAGTATTGATAAATATCAACCAGATAGTTTAAATTGCTGGGAATTTTAATACAAGCAGTCGTACAAGAAATGAAACTCATAACTATGTTAAGACAGGATTTTTAGTGCTGTACAGATGATACTATGCAATGAGCATATAAGACACACAGCTGCTCAGTTTCACACAGGTAGGAAAATGAGGATGCTTGTGAAGAAAACGAAAACTGAAACAAGAATTAGGAAAAATGAAAGTGGGATGTGTGGAAAAGATGTGACGGAGAGCTTTGGTCCTACAAAGAAGCAAGTACAATGCACATATGTTTCAACATTTGCCTTGACTTCCATCAACAAGTTGTTGGGCTGACAGGTTACAAAAGCTTGCAAAAAAGGGTCAGTTTTACACCCTCCATCTTGGCAATGCTTAAGGAGAAAATACAAAGTCAGAGCTAATGGCTTTGAACATATGTTATTGGCAGTATGAAAGCAGAGAGGCAAGATATATGAATCAAGGACTTTTATAAAGCCAGTGAGCAAGCCAAGCCTACACCATAGTCACAGAGCCCCCTGGCCATGTGGACAGCAACTACCTCCAAGGACCTGAAAATATAAACTGAGACCTCAGAATAATGCTTTCTGTGCTTGTTGGTGTAAGAAGAGATCTATAATGTTGGCAGAGAGTCCTCCATTACTCTGGCAGCCTGCCTCTGTGCCTGAGAGCGATGGCTTCGGACATGCTTGTTTATGTGGAATCACACTGCCACCATTCCATGGTCTTCAAAGGCTTTCTGCCAATGTTGGCCTGCTGCAAGACACAGTTAATACACCTGCTCCCTGTGCTGAGTAGTTTATATCGCTGTAGCCATGTTGATAGCTCCTGCAATTTGGGTCCAGTCCCACTCTGTTGCATATGATGTGGGGACAACCCAAGACAGTACCAGTTTGCCTCAGACATTGTAACATAAAGCATCCACAGTAGGTTACACATATAGACTTGTATGATTCAAGAAGTTTTCCTTGCGTCAAGTTTGGCAGCATTTTCCAAGCCTTACATGAGGTTGCTCTCCAGCTCTTGTACTGGAAGAAACTGTCTGTCTGGCGCTACAAATGATGTTACATGTCTTGCTGGACCAAGAACAAAAAGACAAAGGGAAGAAAGGAAGAGCCTACTTGCAGATTAATTCCCATGAGGAAAACAAATATTTTATCACAGGAAGGAGAAAATGAAGGCCTTTTCTCCAGTACAAGAAGAATGTTGAGTGAAGGGGAATCAGCACGGACTGAGTCATGTTATTTTTATTAAAATTGAGGGCACTTTTGCAATTTTTATAGCTAAAACATTAAAATTAGAATGTAGTAGAGGCAGACAAAGTAAATGTATGGGTACATATAATTGCTCTATTTAATCTTTCACATGGAGAGCGCAATAGGGAGAAAAGATCTTTGCCAAGCATTACTGACAAGGGGTAGAAGAGAAAGCCGATAAACCTAACATGCAAATAGTGGTTCTCATGAATCAGCCCAGTCTCCTGTTTGCCAGTGTCGGAGAAATACTGTATGGTGTAGACATAGGAAATCAATGCAGCTGTGACACTTTAAATACTCTGAGCTTCTAAAGGTCAGAACAGCCTGGCTATTGTGCATTAACTCACTTTTGTTACAGTCCCCTTCTCTCTCTGCTGAGTTTGTCTTTAAAAAAGGAGAAAATTCCTTAAGCTTATGTGGCATTTGTCCTTCCCTCAACTTTTGTAATGCCGCTACTCAGGGCAGCTCAGTAAATAACTGTTGTCAGAAATAGGTGATGCAATGTTTTTTGGGGTTTAGGTTTTTGTTTGAAGAGATTTCTTAAGAAATATCATACTCAAGGAATTTCTGGGAAATTATGTCAAAGGACCATCTTTTTGTTGGGTGTTTCTATAGTGCATGCTACTGCATCTGTGCATTCTGTGTATAGGGGGACACAGGTATCCAGATATGCATACTTGATACTATGACTATATTAATAATAGAGAAGCAAGACTGAGTTGGCATTTTGCAGCATCATTACAGGTCTAGCCATTAACTCTGCTTAATTTCTAAGGGAAGTGCTTATGTTTGAGTCAGGCCAGGGACAGGCAGTTAATGAAAGCAGGATTGAGAGTACCTTAATGTTTGTACAAGGGTGTCCTTGACAAGCATAAAGAAGGAAATCTTAGTATGGACAAGGATGTTCAGACAGGAAAATTATGCAGCCCTAGAAAAGAGAGCATATATGAGACTGATTTAATAATGTAGAATCACATAGTGTTGGCTGGAAGGGACCTACGAATGTCCAACCATATGCTCAATGCAGCACTGTCACCAGTGGTAGAGTGGCTCAGCTGTGGCTATGCCTAGCTGAGCATTAAAAACATTTAAGATAGGAGATTCCAACATCTTTCTGGGCAGAAAAATATGTAAGCATATATATGGGAAAAAAAGTGCATCATAAATGAAACTGATCCAGGTGATGAGTCTGATCAGTCTTTCTTTTGTACAGAGCTGAGAGAACACACACAATTAAAAGTGATGATTTGGTTATTCTCTTTAATTTTCACAGCTACATGGAAATCCATAATATGTTGCTGAAAAGGTACATTATTTGTGACACAACTATATTTCTTCACTAGCTTCTGGGTGATTTATGCACAACAATAGAAGGCATTGCCTATAAGTCATAGGTACAATTTGGATGGAAGTTTGGTAGAGACCAATCCTTTATGCATTAAACTACCATTTGTAAAAAGGGGTTATATTCATATATTGTTATGCACTGCACAGAAGAGACATCAACATGTAGGAGAAATATGACTATTTCCTTAGCAAACATGACTTGACTTGTATCTTGCAGCTGCAAAACAGACTGATCTGAAGAAGCCACATACAGCATGTGCGTAGTGATCCATGTTGCAGGTACTGTTGGATCACTTTCATTTTGTAGTAGTGACAATTAATCTGAGTGGGTGAGTGTGTGCTATTAGCATAGTACAAAGATTTTATTGATGTATGCTCCTTATATGCTTCTTTTCCCCCAACCTGGTGCAAATTGTATGCAATAAATGAGTATCTCTACAGAAATTTGGGATTTCCTGAAGCTCAGGAGGTAAGTGTGGGCATGGGGATAGAATAGGAGCATCTATGCTGTAATGTCATGTAGCAAATGTTTTTCTATCATATGATTACTTCTCTGTTTCTGACCTGATATCTTGGTTTTAGCTGCTGTTTTGGTTGCATAAGATGGTTAATTTAAATGACTCTTTATAGTATTTCTCTATAGCTTGCTATGGGGTTTAAGAGGTACATGGATGATAATTATCAATTTCACATCACTCTTATGAGGTATGAGCAATAAAAAGATGAATCCACAGTGCCTTGGTTATGAGAGTAAACTAGAGTATGTTCTTGAAGCAAACTGTCAGAGTTGAGGCTTCCTGGTGTAGTGATGGTGCAGTACTTCGTCTTGCTCTACAGTGGTAAACAAGGAACAATACTTAGGTATGGATTCTGATGTTAGCTGGATCAGAGACCATCTACTTCCCATTAGACTAGAAAGGTTATTTGAGCAGAACAATGCCAAATTGTTACCAGGGAATTCAAATTCACAACATGGGGCTTCTGTACCATCAGATCTTGCAAAGTCTGTTTAGTAAACCACAGTCACACTTAGTAGTCAGCCGCCTAACCAATCTGGGTAAGGTTTGGATAAAATACTTACAGAGGTATTTGTAAGCTTTCTCATGTTTCTAAGGTTGTTGGTAATCTCAAGCTGATTGCAGTAGGCCAGGAGAATTACTGAGGTTTTGATAGAAGCAAATGCCACTTTAAAGAAACAAAGCCAAACCATCAACAAAAATACCCCTTTGTCCATGGCAGACAGAAAATTCTAGTTCTGTTTCCTTTAGCATTTCCATGATGTTTGTGAGCTTGACAGGACATAGAAAAATCTGAACGCTCTTCATCCTATCGACTTGCAGCATTCAAGTGATATTAATCCCTAAAAGTTAGAGATGAAAACTGAAATAAAGTACAGAAATGGCCAGTTTGAACTGTATATGGTTTTTTTAGAGTAGTGTTTTCAAACATTCAAGTCACGTGTGTCTTGGAATTCTGTTTCCTTTATTTCTGAGGTTCCCTATTTGCAGTCAAAGTTATCATCTGGTGCCCTCCAAATTAAGAGAAATTGTGTGAATGTGAGGGCATTCCCATATATTTGCCTGCTTTAGTCTTTAGCTTCCTGACTGAGATTTTCAATTCAGAAATGTTAACAACAAAATCTATTTTAAGGTTCATGCGAATTTTACAGAATGGTTAATCCTGGCCACTTTGTAAGGTGTGACCTACAGGTGAAATGCTATTCCCAAATTGCTGCTTATTTATCTTCGGTAATGGGATTTTGTACAAGTCAAAACTTACAGTTCTGTATTTGCTCTAGGTTGGACTAAATATCTCACATGAAAGGAACTGGGTCTGCTTGTGTTTTGTTTGTTGGGAGAAAGAATGCATGGGTTTGCTTGATCTGGTTGTACTTAAGTTCATTAAGTCTAAAAAAAAACATCTGGCAAACACAGTTGTGTAGTTTTGTTTGTTTAATTGTCTGCTGTCCAAAAATGCCTGTAGTAGGAGTTTATGTCCATCTGCAACTCTCTCAGAACTGGGTTTTCTCTTGTAAAGTGTGCAGAAGTTATGGGTTTTATTCTAAGATTTTACAACACTCTTTCTGGTTGAATAGCTGAATAGCAAAGCAGAAAGTCAGCCATTTATAGTATGTAATTAAGCTCTTTATATGCTGAACATTTGTCCTTAGAATAGAAAAAACTATTTGCTTCTCTTGTGTAGCGTTCTGATGGTAAGCACTGTGAATACATATCATTATTACAGGTGTATTTTTTGAGAAATCAACATTTTTAACACAGGTTTGCTTTTCTTTGCAAAGGAATCAACTGAAGTATAATAGAAGATGCTGCAAATTAGGAGTGATCTCTAATGCAAAGAACATAACAAAAATCACACTTCCATTGCACATCTTCACAGAACACTGTGTGTTACAATTTATGACAATCAGTGCAAATCAAATAGCATGCACCATGCTGAGCTTGGAATCAGCATTCAACATACAACCCTCCAGACAGAAATAGGCGGTAAGGGTGTAGATGGAAACTGGTTTGGATGAAAACTATGAAAAGTAGAAAAATAGATCTTATAATGACAAAATCACACCTGGTGTTAAAGCCTAGTCTCTCATTAAGCAATGATTATTGCCTGCTGTGTATAAAAATAGCCAACACAAATAGCACAGCTTAGCAGTGCTAATTTAATAGTTGAATGTGCTTATGGGTGTTCAGTGGAGCAGAGCAAATAATCCGGCAGGAGTAGTATATTGAATGATTTTAGTCCCTCTTTTCTACTTATGGAATAACCACAAACAGATCATAATTTCCTTCAGTTCATCTCTTTAAATATTTTTATTAACAACCTTTCCCAGATATAATTTACTACATTGATTGATCATGAATATTCTTAATTTAAGCCATAGTGCGTACTTGTGGTTAATCACATAAGTCATATTTTATCATTCTTGTTGACTGACTGGGTAAGTACACAACAGCTTTCAGGGAGCTCAGCTCAGGCATATGTAAAAGGAAGCAAATGTACAGAAGAACACGTATGTCTAAAGTATGGTACTAAAACACATTTGCACTGTTTATCTTCAATATAGGTAGAACAGAATCTTCACTGCATGCATTAACAAAAGGTAAAACAGGACCTGTAATGTTGGGCTTAATGAAGTATTACATGTTCCTATTGCAGATGTGTATTCTAGTGGGTAAAGTGCATGCTATGTTTCCTTCACAGGGTAAGGTGAAAGAAAACTTAGCTGGTGGCTTTCCAACATAGTATGGAATTGTCACACTGGAAAACCATAGAAACAAGATCTAAACATTTTACCTTGAAACTGAACATGAAATTCATGCATTGGCTGATAGCCTGCATGCCCAGGGATGAATAATAAGCAAGAGAGTAAGATGATGCAGGGCTATCAGGCAGAGCTGCAAAGTTGGGATTCACTTCAGAGAATCAGCAGGAAGCTTGCAATTAACAGGGATGAACACAACAGTGAGGACCTAGTGCAGAAAGGGAGGCCTGCTGGAAGGGCCCATGGCAGATCACAGTGCATCTCTATGGTCCCATTCTCTTAATTTCCTCCACCTTAACTCTGGGTGTGCTGTTCCACCTCCAAGTACACGCTTCATAATGCTTTATAAAAGCTAAGTCATTTGGACTTGGTGAGCAATTCAGCTTGTACTTCATAATCCATGCTTTGTATTATGAACTAGGGTCTGTAGTGATAGGACAAGGGGTAATGGGTTCAAACTTAAACAGGGGAAGTTTAAATTGGATATAAGGAAGAAATTCTTTCCTGTTAGGGTCCTTAGGCCATGGAATGTGTTGCCCAAGGAAGCTGTGAATGTTCCACCCCTGTTGGTGTTCAAGGTCAGGTTGGACGAAGCCTTGGGTGGTATGGTTTAGTGTGAAGTGTCCCTGCTTATGACAGGGGGATTGGAACTGGATGATCTTAAGATCCTTTCCAACCTTAACTATTCTATGATTCTATGAAACTTGCATAACAGAATTCACTTAACTGGGATGCATGTAAAGTAGGAAATTCTCTTAAGTGAAAATTTTGCTGGGAACCAACTTTCAAATAATACATTTAAGTTGACTCATGTCTTCGTTTATTGAGACATTGCTTTGTTTGTTCGTAGACAGAGGAAACATTTCGGTGTTTCTGATTGAGTGTGATTTATTGAATGAACAGGTAGTCGGGGAGTTAATTAGAAGTTCAGAGAAGATTGTGGTAAATATAACTTTCTATACTTGATAAAGCTCCTTCAAAATGACTTACATGATAATATCTGTAGTGTTTTATTTGTTAGCTCTCTTGATAATGAAGATCACTGTTATATGATGGCTCCTTTTTATTTAATGTAGAACCTGAACTTGTAATTTAGAGACACCCTTGTTTAAAGAGTTTATTTTATTACCCATCGCACTGTGTAAACATAATTTCTTGTTGCTTTGATTCACTTTCAATTTCTAATCTTTGGAATAATTTCATTTGGAGAACAAATATGGAAGATACTTTCTGATTTTTTTGTGTGTGTGATTAGATTTAATCACAGATACATATACTGAGGGGTATTTACATTATTAATAATAGGAATGTACAACATGAAAATGCATCTCTGTTCAAACTTTGAATGCATAAGCTTTTTATCTCACATTTCTGTTACTTTATCTATCCCGTTACATTTTCTCATAGCTATGCAAGAGTACAGACATATCTGACCTCTAATTTGGAATCTAGGAACCACTGACAGTTCTTCTTTCCATCTGTGAGCATGAGTTTACAATGCTTGCTCCAGGCACAAATGGCTCACAAAGAATAGTTTAGGTAGGAAGGGATCTCTGGGATCTCAAAGCTCTAAGTGGAGCTCAGTTTCCACTCAAAGTAAAGGTAGCTTTGAAATAAATTTGCTCCATGAGCCTACCCATGTACATGGGTAAGGCTCAATGGCCAGTATTTCCCTCCGTATTTCTTGCCCTTCTTGAAGCAGTGAGTAATTTGTGCTTATTTGCAATCATGAAGAACCTCCTCTGTCCTTCATCATTAGATCCTTTTTACTGAACGTTGTGCCACATACTCTTGAGTCTTTCCTTCTCTGCCTGAATATATATGGAAGTCTCCAAGTCCCTCTTCCCACATTTTGCCTGCAATTCCAGCTGTGCTGTGACTTTCTTAACATCAGCCCTCTGTACATGGCAACATTTTTGTATCTGTCATGAGTAGTTTGTCTCTGTCCCCACCTTCTGTGTACTTCTTTACAAGTTAAGCTCAGTCAGGAGGTCTGTGTTTATCATTGCTGGCCTTCTGCTATGCTTGTTCAGCTATTTGCATGTCTGAATAGATGGTCATCTGTATACAAGAAGTTGTCCTTGGAGCTTTAGTGGGCCTTTCTACCTTTCAGGGTAGTCTGTAATGGGATCCTGCCAAGCAGATCCCTTGGCAGATTAAAATCTGTTTTTCTGCAATGCAGGATTTTAATTCAATTATTTATAATTCTACTATTTTTGTTGCTTATTTTTCTCACTTATTTTTCTTAAGACCTTAATCTTCACAGTTTCATTGTCATTGTAGCCCAGCCTGCCCTTGGCATTTACATCCTTCACCAGTTCTCCTGTTCTGTGATAAACAAGTCCAACAGAGCATCTCACTAGTCAGTTTGTTAATTACCTTCACGAAGAACCGGTCGTCAGCACACTGCAGAAGCCTCCTGGCTTGTTCACTCTCAAGCTTATTCCCTTCTCAGCAGATACCATGGTGGTTAAAGTTCCTGATGAGTACCAGTTGCGTTTATGAGGGTTCTTTCCACTGTCTAAAGAAGGCTTTATCCCTCCTTCTAAGCAGGTGGTTTATAGCAGACACCTACCACAATGTCCCCCATGCCTTCTGAACCAAGGCAAAGTTCTGTTTATTTGAGCAACTTCTCAACACCAAGCACAATGTATAATTACATTAAGACATTAAGAAGTTTCTTTTTTGGAAAAGAAAACCAACACAAAAAGAGTTTGAGCTCATTCATTTTACATGCAGTCATCTTTGAACTTACTGAATTTATTCCATATTTGGTGTAAACTAGGATGAAGTACAGATTACTTAGTATTTATCCTCTGAACACACTGGTTTATTCTTTTCATAACTGACCTACGGTTTTCCAGGCTAAACCCTTTACAGGATCAGAATGTAGGAACATAAAATTGTAATTGAGCAATGGCAGATTTTGGCAGACAACATTTTAATCTCAGTATAACCTGTTGAGGCAGCAATGCCATTCTTACACAATAAGAAAACCAATGAGGTGTTTTGGTAACATTCATGATTTATTAAGCATATTGCAGTCACGTGTGCAATTTTAAGTGGAGCCAAAAGCAGACTATAAAGCAACAGAAGATAGAACAGGTGTAGACAAGCAAAATCTCCCTATAACAAATTTTCCAGTGAAATTTATTGAGCAGAAACATTCATTTCAGTGTAAATGACATGCTTTATTAAATTCTTGTCAGTCCTCCTATTTCTCTTTGTGTCAGTTATTATCATTCAGTATTGCAGTATTTATGTGCTTACCCTCACACTGAAGTTTACAAAAGCTTTTGAGTTCTCTGTCCTAGCTGTCTATACTGAGTTAGGTATCATGAATACTCATTGCAAGTTAGGTGCAATTTGTCTCATAATCTTAATTTTTAAAATCTGTGTTAGAACTGTGCTTTCCACGTAACAGGATCTGGAATTTTTGTTCTTTACATTGCTCTGTAAACATTGTAGGTTTTCACTTTAGTTTCTTCATCTGTGTGTTCATGACACTTTTGAAGTGATGCTTTTAATGGACTAGTTAATATATACGTTCCATTAAATACAGGTACAAGAGATAAATAGGATCGCAAGAGAACTAGGCAATTTTTCATTTTTTTGATAAATAGAAAACTTGTTTATTAAAAACAATGTATTAAAAATTATTATTTATTCCTACTTACTTTCAGGGCCAACATGAACCAACTGAGATTTAAAGAAGTGAGTTTACTCAGAGGAACAGTGTAAAAAGTATGAAAGTTACTCAGACTGCCTTTTGCAGTGCGTCACTCTTTTCCATCACATGTATTAGTTAACTGAAGAAATTAGTCAAAGTCAATTAATCAAAAGAAACTGAATCAGTGAACCAGTCTGGCTGAAACCAGATACCCAGAAAAGAAATGGACAGGATCTCTCCAGCTAAAAGTTAAATCAGATACTTTTCCTTAGCTGGGAGTGCAGCGGTCCAAGTTCTAGTCTTGGCATAGTGCAGAAAGTAGCACAGAAGTGGAAAGGGCTCAATCATGAAGGTGTACATCTTCTGTTCCAGGTTAAATGCAGAACAGACTTGTGTTTAGGGACACAAAAGGCCATATTAGAATCATAGAATATTTAGGATTGGAAAGGACCTTAAGATCATCTAGTTCCAAACCCCCTGCCATAAGCA
>JBAFWW010006535.1:0-23010 GCA_036873685.1 Agapornis canus
CTCTCTTGTCTCAGCTTGCGCCTGTCACCAGCTACCCAGGTCAAGTTTGGAATGATGTTTTTAAGGGTCATAAAGGAAGCACAAGGAGGCTGCCAGACCTGCCTATGTGCTCCCTTACCATTTCTGTGCTACAAATGATGAGCATGCAAAATTTATTATCTTTATGTGGGCCTCCTAAAGCCCAGCAGTGCCCACCATTGCTCAGAGAAAGCTTTAACACTCACAGCAGCTCCTTGTCATGATGTGCTCTCTCCAGTGCCTGCTGCTGGTCCTCCTTTTCCCCCTGGGCTGAATCTTCCTTCAGCTGCAGCTCAGTGTTACTCTGACGCAGACGTGAAACTTCTTCCTCTGTTACTTCAAGCTGTTGCTGTAAATCTTCCCTGGTTTGCTCGAGGTTTGCACAGCTGCAACTGAAACACAAATTTCAACACAGCTTCTTCCACAAGTGATACCCAAATTAGAGGGTGTTCACAGTACACATCACAGTCATCAAAAATCACAACACAGTCCTCAAAAAGTAGCTTATTGTTCAAGCTCTCCAGTTTCTCAGTTTCATCTATTTGCACTGTTGATGTTGAACTCCATCATTCAAAGAACCGACAGAAAGCACATAAGCTTGAGGGTTTCAGAGGATGTCCTTCATGCATGAGAAACTGTATGCAGTACAGCTGGAAAAAGAAAATTCAGTGGTTTTCTTCCATCTTATTTTTGCAATTCCAGCATGAGGGGAGCAAGATTTTCATACAGGAAGAATTAGGGAGTTAAAGTGACCTCTTCCATCTTTATTTGTACTATTTGTAGCATACTTATCTCGTTCCACTCTTTCCTAATGCTACAAATTTACAGTGCCAACAAACATAATGAATGAACTGAATTCACCTTTAAATCCCAGGAAACTTTAGCAGCCTGTATCCACTGAAGTAACACAGTTATTGCAACAGCTTTGGATAATAAACTCCTAACTGGACTGACAGAAGTCTAGTCTTTGTTGAATACCTCCTTTAATTATCTCAATACAGAACAAGCTGTTTACTTTAATGTTTATTTTCTTGAAACACAACAAGACTTCATTGTTTGAATTACTGCATAAATATGGAGCTGAGAAATAGTCACTGGTGAACATTATTCATGGATGTAGAGGTCTTAAATGATTCAGACTCTGATTCACTCACATCCTCAATAATTATCTCCACAAAAGGGAACACGTTTTAAAGAACAAGATGTGAAATTAATGTTCTGAAGAATTTGTAAAACAAAACCTCTACAGATTTTTTCAAGTTCACTATGAATTGCTACTGACTCCTAATAGCTCAATCAGGAGTCTTCACATTTAAACAACCATGGTACATGGATTTTTTTTTTTTTTCATTACAAAATCAGAAGAGAATCATGAAGTAACTGGAAACTTTTAGAATTACTTTAGGTCAGTTTAGACCCATTAATGCTGCACTTCTGCTTTCATGAGAATGTATGGGGTTTAAATCACTGGATTATTTTGTAGAAAGATGAGCAATGCTGTCAACATCCAGAAGAGTCTTCACTGAGCTAAAACTTTTGGGAGATTTACTGTAAAGTTCTTTGGGACATCTACTTGAAAATTAAGAGCAGGTTTTTCCTTCTGTTCTTGACTTTAATCAGCTATGTAAGAGAATTTTAAAGTATCTTTAAGAACTTCATCACATGCAACCTAGAAAGTAACAAACCTGAGATTTGGGTTATGTAGCTGACAAGCATTTCTGTCCTTAAGCATGAGAAAGGTGTTCTATAAAGATTAGCTTAAGAATACTTTGGAAGTCTTAGATATTTGAACAAACATCCTGTGTTGCAGTCTTGTCTCAGAATACCTGACTTTGTTAATTGAATGTACCACATGGTATTGTATTTTTCTTAGCTATGTCATGCTTTTCTGCTTTTGGTTTTCAGTCACACAATTAAGTGTTCAAAATACCAAGTGATGTAAGTCAGCCACACAGCAAAACATAGCTTAACAAAATTGTTTGCATGAACTATTTGATGAATATTCCTGAATAACAAATATGGTTGTGCAGATAAATGAAAATCTAATCTCAAGCCATTCATGGGCAAAGAAAGGGGCTAATCTTTTGACAAATGCTATCAGGTAACATTTATTCAGTTTTAAGTTTGGTATTCATTTGAACCTTTGAATATCTATAAAGTCTGGGAAGTTTCGTCATTCAGCTTCAGGTGTGCCCAGGTCTAACAGAGTGATGCTATAATTAAGGTTTGCCTCATCATTATAAGAGATTAATCTAAATAATGAAATTACTATCTAGTATTATTTTATATTTGCCTGGATCACCAGCAAAATCTTTGAGCCGCAGGTTTAATTAGATGACCTCCAGGTGTCCATTCCAATCTACATGATACTTCGATTCTATTTCCAGAGAAATCATGAGGTAAATAATAGCGTAAATCTTGCACCAGGACCAACATTTGCATAGAAACCTTATGTGTTCTTCCCTAGGTTTAATAAAGTTCTACCTGATTTGTACAGGTTGTATAATCATAGAAAATAGGGCTAAAAGAGAAGACGCATGTAGTTTGTCTCCCTCCATCTAGTCCATGATAATCATTTCATTATGAGACTGGCATCTATAATAATTAAATAATGCAAGTTCTGTTAGTGCCATAAGATGCCACATGGACGATTAAAGCAAAACTGTATTCCATGTAGAAAGCTTACCCATTTAATTTCATACAGTTAGCTGTACATATCTTGATTATGGAAAGCTCGGGATGATACAAGATTTGTTTATTCAAAAAAGGTCACTTCTTAGAAACTGTCTTCACCATTCTTGAGTAATAACACTACAGCTACTTTCATTGACTGGATAGAGATTTCTGATGACTGAAAAGGTATTGGGATTGGGTGATTTTGATTTATTGGTGATTTTTACTTTGAGAACATAAAACATAAGGCAGAAAATACGTCTTGATAATGAGGTAAGAGAGCAAGAATACATAAGGCTGGAGTCCAAGAAATGGAGAGGAAAACAGTTGCAATGGCTCAGGTGAGAAAAGTGGTAGGGAAAAACAAGTGGTGATAATGAAGCTCAGATAAAAAAGGGTTGCAAAATTAACCAATAGATGTAAAAAAGACTGTACTAAATCTTTGGCAAGGCATCCACTTGCTCCAGCATGTCAAATCATCAGACAAAACCCAAAAATCATAAATGGTCTTATAGACAATTTCTATAATTTGAGATATTTCAGGGGTTTTTCTTTTTTGTTTGGTTGGGTTTTCTGGAAGGTTTTGTTTGGTTTTTTTGTTTGTTTTGGTTAGGGTTTTTTTGGGTGTTTGTGGGGTTTTTTTTAAGTTCTGGTGCCAGCCCCAGGGCTTGGGTTGGGTTTTTTTAGGTTTTTCTATGGCTGGCACATCACTGGGACAATGGATCCTTCCTGAGTGCATCTGTGTGTTTTAGCATTGTGTTCAGATGCAGGCAGATGTCATCTGTCATCCTGCTATCTGTCAAGACAGACAACACACAGGAAGATGTGATAAGCTCAAAAATTACAGAGTGAAGAGTATTGCTCAGTTTCAGTTCTTCACCAAAAGCTTAAGCTATCCCTTTCTCCTGTTTTAGCTCCCTCCAAGGACTGTTTGTTTTGTACAAAGCATACAAATGTATTGAGTTTGAAAGCTTCTAAATAGCTATTCTGCTTCTAAACTTCTTGGTCTCGTCACATTTTGAAAATAAAATATATGCAGTTTGCAGCCAGTCTTCCAGGGATTAGAGAAAGGATAAACATTTGAGAACATGGTAGACTTCTCTGCAAATCACGTCAATTTGTTCATGGATATTTTTAAATTCAATTCAGATTCATTGTTTTGAAAAAAACTATTTTTTTTTTGTTTGCACATAACTGTTGCCTTTCTATTTTAAATGAAACTACAATGGATCAGTAGCCATAAGGCTTAACAGATTCCTAACAAGAAGTTACGTGCTGCGTATTTTTATCCAAAATTCCCAATCTGAGTATATCCAGAAAAGATACATATTGGCCAAGTTTCCCAAACCAAAATTGCAGACCTGAACATCATCTAAAGTTAGATTATCATACTGTATTGACTATCCAGATCTTATCATCTTATTCTCTCTTCCTGTTTTGAGGTAGTCAAACAGTAATTCCAGATCTAAACTGTTAGCAGGGAAAATACAGAATTTACATCTGATACCACAGTTCAATTCTTTTTTGTGTAACGTCAGAAGTTTGCACCTAGAAAATGTGGACTTAGAAAAATGTGAAGATTTTGTCTGTGAAGTATCTTCAACCTTAAATGTTGATTCTTAAATTGGTTAATTGCCCATCCATTTTAGAGATCATAAAAGAACCTTGGACTTGTACCTTTTGCTCAGTTAATGTAGATTGGGTATTTTATTTAATTTGTTTGAAATCAGTTTTACCAAGGTGAAGTGCCATGAAGTGATACAAAAATTCAGTGGGTAAGAAGAAAGAGAAATTGAATGGAACAACATATTAATCCAATTTGTCCTAAGGAAAGCATATTTGAACTACACCTATCTACAATCATATGACTTTCTGTTGTTACTGAGCATTGACACATCCCATTTTGTCAGTAAAATAGCAGCAACTAGGAGCTTCCCCTGGTTTTCACCTCTCTCTCATACCTAGCAAGTGTGAGAGTTGCTTTTCCTTTCTTTGCTTTTCCTTTCCCACAACCACCCAGGACCGCGTGTCCACACAAGCAGGTTGTTCTGCCCTCTTAAGTGTGTACAATACTTGGGCTGTTTTCTTCCACCAGCTTCTTCAGCTGATAGTCTTTCAGCTACAGTTCAGCCTCCAGAAGATGAACTCGGATTCACCTGGAACCTACCTTCCTATTTATACTATATCTTGGGGTTGGTTGTGGTTTTTTTTCTTTTAAATTGACAGCATTTGAGGCAAAGTTTTCAGAAGGGAGCTGTATGGTGGGACAGCTGATGCGACCGTCCTTACTCTCTGTGTGACAGTTTGTGCCTCACTCAGCCTTAAATCATTTTCTTCCACAGAGCTGCACCTAGCAATTACTTTTGGTGTCTGTTGCAGAGCTGTCAGTCCTGCATCAGCTGTCAGGAGGCTGAATTTCACTTTGTCTGTGCCTCATCCCCATGGCCCTGACTGACAGGCATCCTGCAGTGTGCGCATCCAACTCCCCCAGCTTTCTGCAAGTCTGCTTCTCCCCCTGGATTAAGCTCGCACCCTGGGGGTTTAAGCTGTGCTTCCCCCCCCCCAGGTCTGGCTGGTATTGGGAAAAGGCAGGTTGCAGTGAGGATCAGCAGCTCAGAGATGGACTCAGCAGCACAAGCTGCTGATGGAGGATCTCTCCCACTCCTAGATCCCTCTGTACCAATTCCCCCATTCCTCCCCATGAGACTTCTTCCCAGTACCCACACTCCAACTGCTTTCTCAGGGAAGGGGGAAGGAAGCCTCTTCCCAAACAGTGCAGCTTTCCTGCCTGAACAGCTTTTGCATCCAAGGGGGTGCATCCAGCATGTGTGAGAGGTGCCACACATCCAACCAGAGATGCACAGAGCTTGTCTGTGTGGTTTCCTCACACTGGCAGCCTGACACTGCCAGGACACATCACCTGGCCATGCCTTCCTCTCTGCATTATCCTAAAGCTGTATATCACAGCAACACAGCATGTATTTTAGAAAACACTTCAGCTTCTAAAAAAGTCCAGTATTAAATGTGCAATGATGCCACAATGAAGAGGATACTCTAAATATATATGCATCTTTAACAACAAAGTAAAATATTTCCCAGTAACCATCTGGGATATAGTCCAGTTCTGTGAAAAACACTAACTACTTCAGTCTTTGAGATTAAACAACCTTCTTTTGCAACTCTACAGAAAATGACTGTGGACTCTAAGTACTTCTTTGCACATAAAAATCCTCAGTATCAACTCCAACTATATGTATGAAAAAAAAATAACACACCTTACTGGCTTCTCAAGCAGATGACATGACAAAATGACCCTGCTGAGCCATGTTACCTGTGTGACTGAAGTGACTTCTGGCTGTTTCAAGAAATGCGTACTTCTCTGTTTTTCACAAGCAGGTTTCGTTTGGCTGCTAACCAGCCACAAAGTGAGATATTAAATAAAAACTAAAAAAAAACCCTACAAAATGACATAAGAATGCTGCCAGCTTTCCCTCCTTCCTTTATATCTGCTATAATCCAACGCCAATATGCAAAAAGCTTATTTTTAGCTTTTATATGTAAGTGTATATTGTATAGACCCACACACAGATACACAAACCTGTTTCTTTAAAGACTGTAAAAGATCAGATTGTTTCTGTAAACTGATCATTAAGTACTTAAAAAATAAAATAGTAAGTAAGTAAATTTGTAAGTAAATTTGTAAGTAAATTTGAAAGTAAATTTGTCTTCCACAGCACGGCTGAATTAAAAACATGGGCTGGTCCTTCTCTAACCCCATAAACCTCTTTGTTTATTCTACACTAACATTGGAATTATTGTTTCCTAAAAGCAGCTCAGCTGTTATAAGTAATAATTCTGTACTTCCAGACATAATTGTGATGCCATTATTTCTGTAGATTTTTTAAATAACAGGAGAGGACCTATTTTTAGCACTTATATTTGCCTCATAATTTGCCTGAGAAAACAATGACAACAGCATTAAAAATCACACTGGCGTTAAATGCTTTCATTGTTCGTTTTTTGTTTTTTCTTTTTTTTTAATCCACTTAGAAAAGTAAGGCTAAAGTTGGGGAAAACATCGAAGAATGCAAGATGTTTTCATTCCTTTTCTGGTGTGTGTGAGTGGGTGTGCAAATTACTTCTCAGTCTTCCTTAGATCAAATTTAAATGCTATGGGAAAACCATAAAAAAACCTGATTGAAGGGAGACATCAAACTACATTGTTTTCAGTGTTAAGCAAGATCCACTTTTGACTTCCTATCACAAAAATCTACAATGCAATATGGATGGAGACCATTCACACATGGGCAAGAGTGGGACAAGTCAGCGCTGCCATGTTGCATTCAGATCATGTGAAACAGAATGGCTTTGCCATCCTTGGTCACAATGCCTTATGGGACCACTGTGCAGCATCAGAGTTAGAAAAAAGACCCAACTTGTCAGCTGCAGTACTCTGACTCTGGTGTAAGAGGGGGAAAAGGAGAAAAGTCACAGCAGTGCCCTAGTGGGATAGAAGCAGAAGGACTTAAAGCTACTGAGAAATGCATACTCAATCTACAAATGAAAGCTTGTTTGATTATTTTCACCTTAAAAGAAAATTGCTGCAGTGGAAATGCTCTGAGCCCTCCAGGAGTACACATGAAGTTTTGGGGAAAAAAAACAAACCACCTAACATACAACCAGTTTACAGCAGACTTTGGTGAACAAAACACTTGGTATGAACTGCTGCTGAGCTACTGCTGACAGTGAGGTGGAAGTGGTTCTTAGTCCATGCCACTTTCCCAGCTCTTGCTGATCTTAATACCCTCCCTTTACAGTGCTCTGCATAGAAAGAAAGATACTATCTCATTGTTGGAGATGGAGTAACCGAGACATGGGTCAGCAGAAGCACCAGTCAGCAATGGATCTTCCCCATGCTCATTGTGCAGCCATATTAAGGTGGGAACAGACGAGGAGTTACAGACTCCAAGTGTGGGATTTTATCTGCAGCTTCAAGCTGCCTGAAAAGCAATTAGTTTTTACTCATCACTATGAAGGGAAGGATTGGGATTTGCTGAACCCACTGCTGATAGTTTTAAAAAGGAATGAAAACCATAAGCCAGAATGTGCTGTCCCAACCGAAGTGCATCCCCAATCATACTGAAGTAAAAGGAACATTTTAAGGTATGCATGTATATGTATAAATGTATGTATGTATATGTATAAATAAAAAACCATACCACATTACATATACACAGTAATCGGGGTGTCAAGCAAAGCTGGTAATGCTTTTAAAACAGATAAATGCAAGACCATCTATCCCTGAAGACAAAACATACGCTAAGCTCAGAGGCACGCATTACAGAAAACAGATCCTGAAGAAAGATGACTGAAGATAACGTGTTGTAGGGGGCTCAGTTCAACGTTAGAGAAAATAATCACACTTGGATATACAGGTGGGAATCACAAAGGGACACAACACTGTGTGCAGGTCTGAAAAGAGGGGTCCCAAGTCCCAGGGGAAGCAAGATGAGAAGCGGAGGCACAAGACAGCTATGATCAACTTGATGTGCAAAATGGGAAGAAACACCACCATGCAGGTATAACACTCTGCTTAGTCTGCTAGGCCATGATACTATTGAGATACTCCTGGCTGGGTGAATCTAAAGGACCAAAAGCCAGTGCACAATAGGCAACATAGAGAACCCCTTTGCTTCCAACGGTAGCATTCTTGTGGCTGAGTCAGGGTGCCTGTGCAGAGGTATCTGTTCCCAAAGCATCTGTGCACCACAATAACAGAGATGCTGGTAAGAACTGGGGGGTGGAGGGGTGGGGAGGGGGAATGGGGGGAGAAAATATAAAAATAGAAAAGAAAAGGCAGAAGTTTTGGAGAAAAGTAATAGGAATGACAAATAGTCAGCAACACCTTCCACAAACAGAGTCTGGTTTGCTCATGTGCAGACAGGCTTGTGAGACCAGAATACTTACCTGTTTTTTTCTAGCTATGCTAACCTGGGCCCTTGAAGCTCATTTTTCCACTCAGGCCAGTTTAAAACAATAAAAAAACCCCTCTGAAGCTCTGAGGTAGTGGTGCCCACAGCAGCTGTGCTGCGTGGATCTGCAGCAGAACCAGACAGAACAGAAAAAGGGAGAGGACTCAGCCTTGGTAGGACTCTCATTGTTTATTCTAGGAGGTGAGAAAATGAGAGGACCATTACAGTAGGAGTGACAGTACATTCAACCTCCAGGAGTGACTTGCATTTGGGAACTACCCTGAGTTGTTTGCCTGAATTAAAAGCAAGCTGTCCCTGGAGCGGCCTGGTTGCTCTGAGACATTGAATCAAGACTAGGTGGGTTTTTTTAAAGGGCCAGCCTGCTATGTTTCAGGTCAGCACCAAAACTGCTGAGTGAAATTCTGGGCTGGCCAGAGAAATTGATCCCAAAGATCCCCTGGTTCTCTCTTTCCTGACCTTGGCCTCTGGATTTACACTCCAGTTCTCTCCCAGTACAGAAAGAGCAGGACTTCTCTCCAGCAGCTTCCAGAGCAAGGACCCAGCTGAAGAGATGGTTCTGAACTTCAGCACTGGTCACTGAAAGGCCTTTGTATAGGAAGTGGAAACAGCTTTGAAGGGAAACAGGGACAGGAAAAGTGTGGCTCTGTAACCAATCAATGCCCTCCCCACCAGAGATGCAGAAGACCATGCCCTTCTCTTTGCTCCCAGAGGACTAGAACAGGAAATGACTTTCTGAAACTCTGAACTGTGTTTTTCATGTAGTTTGCTTCATGCTGGGTGGCTTAAATTCTTTGCTATAAAGAGTAAAGGAGAAGGATTTCAAACAGCAACTGGGCTATCAAGCTTGTATTTCTTCTCTGCCATCAACCTGCCAAAGAGCTTTGTTAATTATTATTTTAGCTGGAGTTTCAAGTAAGTTTGAGAACAGAAGCAAAAGAGTCCATTCCCTCTCCATGCCACCTTCTCACCAAGCCACAGCCTTTAGAAAACAAATGCAGAGGTTTTCAACAAAGAATGGTCAGAATGAGGCTACAGCTTTCTGTAAGCAGCAGGAATACTGTGCAATTCCCATGCAGCTTTAAAAGGGCAGGAAACGGAGTGCAAGAGGATCATTTAGAAAATCAGCTAGCTATCCTGCAAACACCTCATAAGGCTGCCTAACCAACATGCACTGGAAGAGGTAATCTACAGCATATGCCTGAATTTTCAAATCTTGGTCTGCCTCTATAATGTTAGTCCTATTTATAGACTGCAAAATGAGGATAGAGCAGAGTGATTTTTTTGTCTGATATTCTGTGTAAGAGGGACTTTAACATTCCCCTACATTAATTCTTGATCCAAGGCCAAGAGTCAATTTAGCTACTCCATTAGTTTTCAACCTTTTACAATTTGCATACCCTTAAACTTTCCAATAGGCTTGAAGATGCTGCATAGAGATCCCAGGCCCACTGACAATCAACTTGCTCCCCTTAGTTACCTTTCTTAGATCCCTTCAGATTGACCCCTGGACCACCAGGTATTCATAAACACACAGAAAAAAAGCACATATACCTTTCAAAAAATATCCAGTCAATTTCAAATAAATTCAATTCTTAAACTGAGGATGAAGGATGCCCCCTCAGTGCTGAGTAATAAGTTATGCTCATGGAGAAAAGCTCACCATTTCTCACCTGAATTTCTCTGGTTTCAGCTCCCAGACAGTATATGCTGTGTCTCTGCCAGTTAGGCTAGAAACCCCTCCATTATGGTGCTCCTCTCCTGATGTGGACTCTGAGAGTGTGCTCACATTGCCCTTTTGCCTTCTCTTTGATAAGTTAAATGGATTAAGCTTCCCCCTGTCAAACTACAGGGTATATTTCCCCACTCATTAATCATTCCTCATTACAATGTAAACAAAATCAAAAGGTATTAAACTCATTCTTTGTATTTCTCTGTTCGTACTTATGTTACTGCCTGGTTTAAAAGACAATTTTATCTGACTAAGTTATAGATCATTAAGCTGAAAAAAAGTTTGCCCGTTACTGCTGTTTTACCATCTTGCCCCATCTTGTCTCATTAGCAGGAACTGATTGAGCATGAAGGTGTTCTCTGGCTGTCAGTAGATAAAGTAGGTGCTCTTGGCTTTCATCTGTTCTGAATTCTCCTTGTCTCATTATCTTTACAAGGTCAGATTCTTTGACACCAGGACTGCTTGCTTAGCACTCCATTCTGGTAATTACTTGCCTGGCAACCTTAACCATAAGTAGATTGCATGTATATGGCAGCAATGAAAATATCAGCATACAGGCCAACAGCCATATATCCGTATAACACAAATACCATTAGAAATGTGTTCATTCTACTGATGTAATTGTTATGCCTCTGTATTATCATACTGCTGCAAGCACGATGTACACATTAAAATGCATGGTTTCTATTACAGCACTGAAACTGAAGTTACAATTCAGCTCTCTTTCAGGGCCAATCCCACAGTCTTTTCCCCACAAGCTCATGAATGGCTTATTTGGAAAAGGCTCATCTACACTTCCCTAAATCTCTTTTTACACTGCATTACAAAGACAAACTCAGCTCCTGAAATTATGAAGTTGCTAGACAAGTTTAGGAAATTCTGGTGACACCCATTGCTGGTGTAAAGACTGTCCTCAAATCAGTGCTTAGACTTCCGCAAAATAAATGCTTCCCCTTAGATCTTTTCATTGTTGAGAAAGCAAAAAATGCAGCTCATGATGCATGTCTCATACATCTCTCCTTCTTTTTTTTCATTTTACATTCACAAAAAGTACTTCTTCTATGACAAAACTTATCTGTACAATTCATCAACAATAGTCAAATTGTATTTGAGTCACTTACTTCTGCAAAGTTGTAACAATAAAATATATGCTGTTTATGTTCCAAGAAAACCCATAGAGGGAATAAAAATGTGAATGCCTCACACTTTGGCAGAATGCCTAAATAAAACTACCTTCATACCACTACGGTTCAAACTCATTTATACTGGATTTAAACATACTTCTGCTAACGCAGTTCTTTCTCTGATCACCTCATTCTTCTTAATGTGTCAGTGATACTCAGATTTACGACAAAGCTTTCAAATCACCTGTTCAATGTGATTTCAAAAGTGGTAGAATATCTGAATAAAAATCTGTCCATGAGGCACTAAGGGTGGGTATCATGTTGCACTTACACTGTGCAGTTTATTGATGGTGTTCGCATCATCCACATTTCACAGATCAAAAAACTGATGCCCTGAGAAATCAGAGGAGTTGGCATTAATCGTACATCAATCATACAGCAAGTTGGAAACAATAATTAGACTTGCTACCTCCTAGTTTCATAATCTAATCAGTCCAGCTTGTTTTATCTTGACCCCTCTAACAACCACAGCCCCTAGCTCAGGTACAAACCCACAGACCCATGTTTTCTATTGGGAAACACTTGCTTCGCTTCTGAACTTTTCCACAGCTAACAGCTCCGTCTCTAGGCTCAGAGTATTTCTTACTACTCTTTTCCCTGTTCACCACCTGCAGTCATAGAATATCCATACTCAGGTCATAGCTATGTTCAGTAAAAGGGATCTTTTCCTATATAGAAGTCATGCTCTCTTTGTACTCAATTCAAAAACGCATTTAAAGCAGAGGGCACCCTCCCAAATTACCCCACAGAAATCCAGGTTTCCTCTCTTGTGACTCTTTCACTGCACCAATACTCTCTAAATGAGAATCTTCTCTACCAGTATAGAGGTACCTATGGAAACTGAATTCCTGATATACAGGCTGTAGCTTTTTGTCATCAACTTTCTGTCTGGAAATCTTTCCCAATTCACTTAGAACAATGAGGATCAGGATCAGCCTTAGGACCTGAAGACCTCAAAGAGTGTAGTAGAGGGGGAGAATCACCTCTCTCAACCTACTGGCCATGCTTCTTTTGATACAGCCCAGGATATGGTTGGCTTTCTGGGCTGCAAGCACACACTGCCTGCTCATGTCAAGTTTTTCATCTATCAGGATCCCTAAGTCCTTCTCCATTGGGCTGCTCTCAATCCTGTCATCCCCCAGCCTGTATAGGTACTGGGGGTTGCTCCAACACAGATGCATGATCTTCCCTTGACCTTGTTGAACTTGTCTCAATAAAAATTAAGTGCATGCAAAGACAGAGGTTGTATTAACCTTACTCATAGCGGTTAAAACTTAGCTCCTGTAAAAAGTACCCACATTAGGTTCATGCACCACCAAAGTCCCACCTAAGAGGCTTTGTCAGACACAAGGGATGTATGAGTCCTCTGATGGCACTCTGCATAAGGGTCAGTTCATCCCACAAAACATTGCTAAAGTGTGGACCCGTATCCCTAAATTTAATCTAGAACTGCAGATCCAGCTGTCTCAGCAGATTCCTTAGGTGCTGCCTCTACAGCATGTTAAGAGTTTACCACCAGTATTAAAACCATTGACCCAGCCCAGGTTGTTTTATTCCCTCATTTAACCAGAAAGAAAGACTGTGGTACCTTTTTCAGTTTTTGTGAAGGACAATGTATGACAAGTCTTACTGGGTCTTCTTCAGTGTAAACACACGGTAATTCTTAAGGTCAAACAAGTACAGATTCTCAGGAATGAATAATTAATAGGGATATACAAAATGTCAGAACTCAAGTTTCTAGAATTTGCTAAAACACAGACAAATTGGAATCTGACAAAACCAAATTGTGTTTAATAACCCTTAAAGATGTGATCCCTGAAGCATCCTGCAGTACTGAAGTCTCCCCTAGTCCAACTTGTTTCATCTTCATTTACACTTGACAAAGACTAGTGAAAATAATGCTTGTACTTTAAGTAATAAAATCAGTTATAAAATCACTTACTTTATCACACATTAAATGCTTTTCCTCAGTCTTGCTTTTTTTAACCTTCCTGACTATTTTTAGTGACTGCAGTTTCCAGCTGCATAGAACCACTCCTGGCTGAAGTAGCCCAGTGCCACTGGGCTGGTGCCTTGCAGGCACAAGAAGAAACACATCTTTTGCCCTCTCTTCTGCAAGGTGATGACAAACCTTGTGACTGTAGATGACACAATACTGAGTCCCAGTTACCAAGCCAGATAATATATAGGCTCTGGCTAATTCAGTTCTGTGGACTACAGTTGACTGTGATCAAGGGCAGAGTGAGGTCACATATAGATAGACCTTATGGGGTAAATCACAAATGGTGTATAACTCTTAGTTTATGCCTCTTATATTCTGTGATGTCAGTTTGCCATTACATCAGTCCACCTTTATCACCAGTCTGTAAAAACTGATCTACTTCTGAATTATGTCAATGAAGAATTTATCTCACTGGAAGTGCAGAATCAGGCCATCTACTAATAATGAAACAAAGGGAGAACATTAAATTTTTGCTATTTATTCCACGCTGGCCTTCTGGAGACTTCTTGTCCAGATTTATAGATCAACCCTGCAGTTTAGAGTTCTAAAACCTGAAGATCCTATGGAATTATGCAGTTGCAGGCAGTGAGCAGTCAATTGGGATATTTCAAACCAAGAAATAATGAGACAGGATTATTCAGAAGAGGATCCACACATATGAAGTCCTCTGCTTTCAGAAGGAAAAGAAGAAAACACAACACAAAGGTGTCATGTGCTGCAAGAATTTTTTTGAGTTTTCATTTACTCCCCAGTGTGTGCAATTTACTCTGGCAGTGCATTTAGGCACTCAAGGAAAAGGCATTTTCTCATGAACATAACTTAATCATATGTATGTGAAATTTTGCAGTACACATCAGTAATAACAAAAGGAATGAATAATCACTTCAAAATAGAATAACTCAGAACATAGAAATATGCAGAGCATTCAGAATATCTGAATTCTAAGATGCTTCTCAGCAGATGACATTGTTAGTTGATTAGCTGGGCAGATCCTATGGAATTTACCCTGTATTTTCACTGAAATGGCGTAATAACAGAGGATTCAAGTAGCACCCTGGATACCAAAATCTCCTTTTGCTGTGAACAGACACAGCTCGTCAGCCAAACAGCCAGCCAGCCAGTTGATCACATATACAACCTTTTTATACAGGGACACAGGAGCAGCCTTATACCTTGAATTGCAAAATTGGAAGCTCCCAGACAGTAAGCTTAATGAAATTCCTAGAGGTTGATCAAGGCCTGTAGCAGTAGGTGCTGGTACTCACTGTCCAGTGCCCACATTCACAGCATGGACTATAATTGCCCCCACAAATGTCCACAGCACAATTTATTTTGGTTCAAAGATTAACTGAAAGTCGGGAAGAAACACAAAGAAAACATGAGAGGTGAGGGCAGTGTGCAGAGTATTAACACCTGACAAGAACACACTGAAGAGACACAGAGCTTCTGCATTGGGCTCTCTCAGGCAGTGTCTGTACTAACAAATAAAGCAAGTCTCAGGGCAAAGCCTCAAACTCATGATCACTCTGTGTCAGCACACTCCTGGTGCAGTTTTGGTCTGTGCCAAGCAGCAGCAGCCTGCACTGCATGGGTATGGCTAAGAGCATAGAACATGCCAGGACACATGCCCAGGCAGTGGATTGGATACAGCCACCCCCTGTTTAGGAAGACAAGAGTTTATGCATGTGAAAGTGAATGCACTGTGCTGTTTAGCCTTACTGCCAGAAGCCTTTCCTGAACTATTTTTCGGTAGTACCAAAGGCTTGGCTTAGTCAAGCTTTTGCCAAAAGATGGTTGGGTTTTTTTTTTCCATATCCTTTTGTTTGTCTTTCCCTGTCAAATTGGGATGAACACCCATGCTCTGCAGCAGCTGCATATGCAGTGACAAGTGAGCTGTATCCCCCTGAGACTTCTTCTTGCCTAATCCAGAGCCCCAGTAGAATTTTTATCCTCAAGTTGCAGCAGATATTTCTAGAAGTTTCTCATTTGCTCCTCTCAGATAGGCAGGAATTTAGACCTGTATTTCATATGTAGCAATTTCATATTTTTAATTCAAGAAATTCATCTTTCTTTTCTGGTTCAAGTGCTAGTTTCATAGCTTCTGGACTTCTCATAGAAAACAAGGAATACAGTATTTCCTCTTTTTATGGTAATTCAAAATTATATAGAAGCTTGTGCTTCAAAATTAAAAACATACTCATATTTGATATAAACAAGATTTATGCTTTATGTCATAGATTATATGGCTTTATTTCTTTTTTTTTACCTATCTCAGGTAAGATTTTTCTGTGTTGTACACTTGATTCATTATCTTGACATCCAGATAAAGAAAATAAACATATAGGAATAACACAACAGGAAACTTTTTCCATGCTGATTTCAGTCGATGCACTTTGATGTACTTACACTGGTCAGAAACCTTGCAAGGCTGCTAAATTTCAGATATGGATAAAATTTTGTTTCCAGATGTGTATGCAATATAAAGGAACAGACTAATTTTAACTTCACAGAATCTAAAATCTAAAGAAAAATACTCATCTCCCCTCCAGATTTTGTATTTTTAACTGCTTACAAATCTGGGTGTTGTTACTTTTATAAACACCCAGTCCTAGTTATGTTCCTAGTCTCAACAACATACCATTATGAGGAATTCTACCATCTGTTACCTTTTTTTACTATTGAACATTTTACCTTTCATATCCACAGAATAGACCATGATTTCTAAATCCATCTGTACCTTCCTAAACGGATTGTCACCACATTTAGCACGGAAACTGTCAGTATCAAGGTTGGGAACATTATTACCCCAAAGGCAGTCATGTTTTATGTGCACCCTCCAAAACTAAAGAATGTTTAGAGATTCAGAATATGGGATGAGTCTGGGATTTGAACCTTGCTCAAACTGAGCCATGGACTAACAATCTGTTTAGGGATTAGCCAATTTCCAGTTTAGAGGCTGGGCTAGCCCTAATCACCTCCAGCCATGCCCAGGGGACATTAGCATTTTGAAGGCAGAGGCAGCCCAAGTCTCCTGGGAGGAAGCACAACACTCAACTCTGGTAGAGCTAAGGATTAGGAAGCCCTAGGGGAAGACAAAGAGAGCAGATTTGAATTTGAATGGGACCCATGGAAGCCCTAAGGAGGGGGTAGCGTCTGAAAAAAGACTTACTTTCCCAAGTTAGGGCTACCTGGAGGTAGAGGTGTGCACAGTACCACATGGGTTTAGGAAAGCATCCACAGCTTCAATGCTGAATATAAAGATGGAAAAAGATCTTTTGTATCTGACCCTGCAGACCAAACATGGCTCATTTTGCTGCTTCTTGCCTGTGACCTTATGATAGTCTGTTCCTTAATTTTATTTGCAAACCTTTTAACCCCACTTGATTTTCAGCATAGCTAGCAAAGCACCAAGGCCTAGCCATCCTACAGGAGTAACACACCTTAAAACAAAGCTAAAATCTCTGAGTATAGATTTTTTTAGTTTAACTAATTATTATAATAGAAAACACCTCTGATTAGTTGTTCAAAGCCTTGCAAGAGCTGGAAATGCCTACTTCTTTATGGAAGAACTGTCTTCCTAGCAGCAGCCTGGAAAGCTTCCAGACAGTAGCAAAAATTAGCGAGAAGGGAACATGTTATAAGAATGAGCCACAGATGTAAACGCTCACTTCCCCACTTTGGTGTGCTGATCAATTAAAGATAGTTAGCAGTTTCCTGACTGGTGTTGTCTTGAACATCTGCAGACCACAAATGCAGCTGCTTCATATCTTCTCACTCCCTTAGAACAATCAAGCTGCTGCTGCTGTCTCATGTAATACTTGGTCATCAAAATGTGTGTAGCATCCACCACCTTAGTCTGACCAGTTTTTCTAAGACTCAGTAATCTGTGTGTTAAAAAGTTATTGGCCAAAACCAGCTTTTAAATTCTAAATTGAAAGTTTTGACATTTACATTTTATACTGAAGTTACTCATTCACTGCTGATAAACTAAACCAAAAGGAACCTCTTCACCTGTAAAGGTGCTGCAGGCAGACAGATGACCCAAGAATGCTGTGCTTTTGGGAGGTTGATGAACTACTTTTTAGGGCATATTAGAAATAAATTATCAGTAAGTAGAAAAGCATCTGAATCACACAGAGATTTTTCACAGTTGCTGGAAGGCATTATATTACTGCTGCCTGTCTTTGTAGTAATGTCAGCCCTATGTGTAAAGGGGGTAGTGAGAGATCTGTTCCCTGGCTCAAAGCGCGTACAGTGCAATACCATATGCTCCCATCAGAAGGAACTGTGGGTGCTCGCAACTAATCAAGATCAATCTCTCAATTAGGCAGATCATAAGGTTCAAACACAAAGGAGAGGTGGTAACTCCCAGTGATGCACTTATTCTCTTAGCTGTTTTTTTTTTGGGTTGGATTATTGCTGAAAGGCTTGGGGGGGGGGGAGGTGTTTCAAAGAAGAGGTGTCACAATATGTCATTTATAAACAGTGAATTTTATTGCATCATACACATTTATAATACATCCACGTGGACAGGTGCAGATACATGCAGGCTGCTTGGTCAGTGCTCTCAGATGGCTGGATACATGCCAGCTCTAGTCTCAAAGCTGTTTAGACACAAACCAGTAATATACACAACCTGTCACTAGGCCTTATTGACTTGAACACAGTGCAATGCTAACACAGTTATATAGATCAGAAATGGCTCATGTCTGGCCAGCTCAGAGGATGAGGAGACAAATTTCACAGCTACATGCACCCTCAGGAAGGTGTACCCAAAAATTCCCCTGAACTTCCCCAACTTCTTAAGGAAGATACCAAGATCTGAGATACAGTCAGTGAGAGGGGGCATTCTCAGACTCAGACAGAATTAAAAATAAAGACTTTGCTATGGGAATAAATATCTATACTGGTCTTATTGCCTCATATTGAAGATTAAGGGCATAAATATCTCTATAGGTCTTTATCTCCCTTTGAGGTTTGTTTTGAATTTTTACAATGTTCAAAGATCTGCTGATAGGAAAAAAAAAAAATACCAGTGTTGCATGTCTTTCAAGCATATGGCTCTCCTTAGAGCCAACAAGGCTTTTGTATGAAAAATGAATATGAAATCAGGGCAAGATTTTAGTATAGCAAAGTAAATTTCCTTCAACACTATGTACAACAAATAAAAAGTGAAAAGGTGGAAAATCTGCAAGATGATCAAGCTACCAGTGAGCTTAACTCAAGTCCACAGGCTACCTCAAAGAAAAGATACAAAACAAATGAACAAACAAACAAAAATCCTCCTTAGAGATCGCACCAGTCAGCTGGCCAGAAAAAAATGCCAAAGCAACAGTGTACTGGTGCCATCTGGCTACTTCTCCTCCTTCCAGTGGCTCCCTGCCATGTTCCTGACCAGGATATTGGAAGAACCAGATACAAGCCACATCCAAAAAAAATCCTCACAGGTTTTATACTAGACCCAGTGGATGCTGAAACATGTTTCTGGCAGTCAATGTTATATAAATATCATACAGTATGAACGTGCCTGAGACAGATAAAATAGGTGAGTACCAAATCTTACCACATTAAAGGTACACTGGGTCTTTGCAGGAGTAAAAGCAGCCCCACATTTGGGACAATTTAACAGGCTGCAGTGTGTAGAACCACACTAGGTTTTTTTCCTCTGTGGCTACTTTTAATTTCAGACTTCCCTTTCAGATCTGAAATAGGACTATTGCCTTGAAGAAGATGAGATTTGGGGTCACTATGCCAAAAACTAATCTTTACCTAAGTTGAAGAAAACCAGGTTGTGATTATCAGACAGTTGTATTTATTTTGCCTGATATAAATGTAATCTAGGGATTGAAAGCAAAACACTACATATTCAGAAGATAATTCACAGTTTTAGATATCAACTGAAAATCAAAATATGCACCATTTGCAGTCAGCAACATTCGCGAACCACATGTATAGGGTATGTACAGCTGGTGTAGAATTTAATTTGAATGCTATTTATGTGCTATGCATGCTGCATATAAAGCAGACTGTCAACTGTTCACTTCCAAAAAAGGAAATAAACGACATAAAAATTAAACCTACAAACCCTAGGAACCTCAAGTTTTCAAAGCAAGAGCAATGGTCAGGATAAGGTTTGTATCTGGTTTGAATTTCACAGTTTTTCCAGAACTTTTGACTCATTTGGAGTATTTCTCTTAATCATAGTGCAATTTGTAATTATTTATGCGTGGTTGTAAAATTCAGATCCCTCTGAGGCACTGGAACGACCCCGCTTAGTCAATATATGTACTTTGGATTTTTTTCAGCTTCTAAAATTTTATTACAAATAATTTATATCTGAAATAATATTTGTGACTGCTAGATTTTTAAGAGAGAAGTGGTGTTTATTCATACAACATATACAGTACAGGCCTTCGCAGTGCAGGTATCCTGACATTGCACTAATAAACAAACAAAACACAGGACCTCCGATTGGAGGCTTGCAAACTTTACTTCATGTTCATTTGGTATGAATTAACTCTGCAGAAAACTGCACCCCTATGTTACAAGCTAGCTCAGAATAACCTAGGAAGAACTTACTCAATTAACTTTGATTTCCAAAAAAAAAAAAAAAGCAAAAAGCCTGAACCTTTCCTTCCTCCAGTCTCTTTCCCTTTTACCTTCTCTTCAAGGTCAAATGAAATTTAGCCCTATGCAGAGCCAATGCCAGAGTGACCAGTACCAAAAGTACCAAAATAGATAGTGACAAAAATGTATCTAAAGGCCTCTGTTTAATCTAAAAGACATTGGATGACCTCCTTTAGAGACCTATACACAGCTTGACAACAGTAATAATAATACTACAGAGCTATGCAGTAATAAATTTTACTAGCATCAGATGTGCTACATCTGTGCCAGTAAATAAAATAAATCGTGGGCATTTGATAACCCTGAGAGCAAATGGAATAGCACAGTTTGCATCTATGTGCCCGAACTCTTCTCTATCTAAAGTTAGGCAGCTCATTGACACCTATTGAGAGTCCTTACTAACTACCAAAAGATGCTAGACATTCTCTGCAAGAAATTACATGTCCCATCTAGTGATCTCAACATGAGAAGGATCTCTGCAGCAATATGGTCCCTCCATTGTCCCATGATATTCAAGTGAGTATCCTTTCCACCACCATTCACAGTCGCTAGGAAAAGCCAAAGCTCACCTAAAGCTCACCTTCATGAGAGATGTCAAGTGCAACAAGGGCTCCTATCACTGTTACTAGTAGTAAAAGGCTGAGCAAAATAAATGTGAGCTCATTTCTGAATGGAGCAGATGATCTAGTGACAGGGGGCACATAGAACACTGAGATATTCCATGCTTTTTCTGTTTCATCTTCCCCCAGCAAAAAAGCACTTTCAAGGCTCTTTGCTTAGAAAGTTTGAAAAGAACTACCAGCAGTGGTTGAGGATACAGTCCTCAAAACAAAGTCCTCAAAAATTACAAGTTCATGGGACTGATCAAACTGAATCTAAGGGTGCTTAGAGATCTGTTCAATGTTTTGGCAAGGTGACTATTACTTTTTTCTGAAGTTGGGGAGAATTAAATTGATCTGTGACTCATGGAGAAAGGTAAGTGTTTCATGCATCTTCAGAAAAGGACAAAATGGCCATCAAGGAAAGTACAGGTCAGTCATCTGCACTTTGGTCCCTGGTGAAATTGTGGAGCAAATTGTCTTGGAAGATATTTCTGGGCACATGAAGAAGATGATGATGCTTTGGAACAGTCAGCATAGATTTATTGATGTTCTTATGCCAAACAGACCTGATCATCTCTGAAAGAGCATTCTGCAGTATTTTATTGTATCCAAGCTAGGATGTTTTGGTCTGGACAGAAGACAAGTAGATGCATGAAAAAGTACTCAACGGTTGGACTGGTTAATGAATTGAACTCCACCTAGAGGCCAGTTACAAGTTGAATACTGGAGGGTCTATACCAAGACCTGTCCCGTTTAACACTTTATCAATGGCAATGTTATGCAGTTTTATATTGTTTGCTGATATCAAACTGGTGCCTGTCCATATGCCTGAAAGAAAGGCCAGCATCCAAAAGGGCTTAGGCTGGAAGAATAGCCAACAAGAATTTAATGGAATTTATTAACAGCAAATGCCAAGTCCTGCACCTGGGAAGGAAGAACCCATTGCATTGATACAGGCTGGAGATGTACTGGCTGTGGAGAGCTCTGCTGGAAAGGACACTGGGGTTTTGGTAGATAGCAGGCTGAACATGAACTTGCAATGTGTCCTGGCAGACAAAAAGGCCAACAGCATCCAAGACTGTATCAACAGCAGCAAGGCTAATACATCACACTTTGCTCAGCACTCCTTAGATGGCATGTAGAGTACTGTCTCCAGTTTTGCCCCTCCTGGTGAAAGAAAGACATTGATGAAATCAAATGAGTTCAGCAGAAGGCCAGAACCATGGTCAGCAGCTGCAGCAGTTATCCTGTGAAGAAAAGCCAAAAGAACTGTGCATGTTGAGCCTGGAGAAGAGGGCATTGCATAGCAGCCTTCCAGTACCTACAAGGGGGTTCTCAAGATGAGGGATCTAGGGCTTTACATACGTGTGTGACTTCAAAGCTTCAGCTGGGGCTTGGACTGCAAATCTGAATTATTCTATGATTCTGTTTTGGCATCAATAGTGATTTAAGATCTAGCCATTATTAATTTTTGTTAAATTTTATATGTATGTTGAAATTATTCTTGTGGAGTGGACAGAGAACTTGGCAGCCCCTTTAATTTGTATCTCGTAACTTCTTTCCACGGAAGGACTTACACGTACAAGAGACAGTGGGCTTCCTATAATCTGCTATAATAGACTGCTTGAGCAGAGGGTTTCAAACCAATGATCTCCAGAGATCCCTTTCAAACTCAACTACTCTGTGATTCTGTGAATAGCTGGCAACTGACACTGAATACACTGCATTTAGAACTTGTGTAAAATATTAATGGTGAGGGTATTTAGACTTCAGTGAAGTTTTTCAGTCAATCTGATAGCTTCTTATCAGCTGAAGCCTCTGAATCAAGATAAAATACCCACTTGAAAAAGCTGTTCCAGCTAGTGCAGGAATTAAGATATTCCTGTAGCTATAGTAGGTGCATTTAGATGAATGTGACTTCCCTATCAAAATGCAGCTGAGGGTTACGTTGTAAGAAATTTTATATAAAAGAATTTCAGAAGAGTTGAGAAAGAAACTCACTATTTTCAATAATCTATAAAGTACTGGCAAATGGACATTGAGCTGTTGGAGTTAGTCCAGAGCAGGACCAGAGGATGATCAGGGGACTGGAGCACCTCCCATATAAAGACAGGCTGGGAAAGTTGAGGCTGTTCAGCCTGAAGAAGAGAAGGCTGCGTGGAGACCTCATAGCAGCCTTCCA
>JBAFWW010006535.1:23110-34975 GCA_036873685.1 Agapornis canus
TTAGTGTGAGGTGTCCCTGCTTATGGCAGGGGGGTTGAAACTAGATGATCTTAAGATCATTTCCAACCCTAACTATTCTATGATTCTATGGCAACTTATTCCACCTAAGGCATCAGCCACAGTTAGGTAGGTCTAGTCAGCCTGGATATAGCAGTGACTTCCTTTCTACCATTCAACTCAAAAGGGCGTGATGAGGGTGGAGAGAAGGGAGGGCAAGAGCACATTCTTTGAACAATTTCTAGCCATTACAGGCTGGAACAAAGCATCATTGTGGATCCAACTCTTAAATACCAGATAAGAAGCAGCAGTCAGAAGCTCATGAGCTGAAATGAATCTGTACCCTTAAAAGTCCTAGATGGGCTAATAAGTCACTTGTCAAAAATGTCAAAGAATGACATAGTTACTAAGGGTTAAACTGTCCTGGCAAAGACAACCAAGGTTTTAGGAGAACTTTCTGTGAAAGCTAATGGTTAAATAAGGCTGCAATTTGACTTACTCCTGGTGGCCATTTAAGACTAGTTGGAAAAGTGTGCATGGTCATACTTACATCTGCATCTATCTGTCTAACAGGTCATATGCCAAAGTTTACTGGGAAGCATTTATGCTAAATTTGACTGTTTTGGGAAACTCTATCATATGCTATGACTAAGACCTAGAAACTCCTTAGAGACTCCTTCTTTTGGAAGGTGGTTTAGTTGTGGTATCATTAATGCATCCACCTTGTACAGAATTTTGGAGTGCTTCAGCAACCCCTCTTTAAGATAGAAATTTTCTCAATAAGAGCCATCCTGGCATTCTTGCTTGGATGAATAAACCGAAATTATTGATGCTGAATGAGACCTTTTCCTTTTAAGAAATGCTTTCATCTCTACCAAAACTGTCTTCTAATGCAGTGCTGCTCTGCAGCAACTGACTCGTATAATCTCGCCTCATGACATTGTGAAAATAAGTCTTTTTGCGAAACTGTGCTTTTGTTTTCTGATTGGGGATCTTCCTCTCCACACACACAGAGCATTTCCTAAAATCAATCTTCTTCTCCCTGCTGACTATACTGAACAATAAACTCCTAATTAGGAGTTTTGAAAGTTCTGGTTTTGATGTTAGCTTTGAAAGTTATTCACTACAGGAGGTGTAGTGAGGGTGCTCCTGAGTCATCCCCAGTGCCCAAGCTTCCATGCAGTATATAAAAGGCACGTACAAGAGAAGAAAACTAGTCAGATTGGGAACCTACTTTTACATCACTGTTACCCCTGAGATGACCTCAATTCATTAAAAAAGTTATTTCCTGGGAGGTGTCTTAAAAGGTTGTTTGAACTCAGAGCTCAGGCTCTGTTGGTATTCAAACCATACCTATTCTCAACATTATTTGGGGCCATGCTTTGAAGTTTTCTCTTTCTCCTGGGTATTCCAGCTAAAATAGCTCATTTTGAAATGAGAGCACAGAAAAATACAGTATCATCATATTATTTGTCTCAGACCTGAAATGCTACAAGAAACTTTAAAAGAAAATATTTTTTATTGGAGTTTAATACACAGCTGTAAATAAAAACTGGAATACAAAAAATTGACAATTGTTTATCATCATATTTTCTTTTGTCTTGTCTTACGGTATGTGCATTACAGATCACATTCATGAAAGTCCTAACTTCTGTCCAGTATTCAAAAGCAGCAGAGTTTACCACTGAAAGAAGTCAAAAGAGTATTTTATCAGGTTCACCATTTCTCTTTTTTTTCATTACTATTCTCTCAAGTTTCATACATGTGCACATGCAGAGTTATACGCTTGCTGCATCACTCACCTTTCTGCAAAGAATGGCAGGAAATTCACTACTGGGATTAGGCATGACCCTTCTCTGACCAATCCCAACAATTTCAGAAGCTGCATTTGAATGATGCCTGGGAGAAAACTCAGCTCCTTCCTTCAGACTGTCCTAGGTTCTTTACTTTTTATCCTCTCAACTGTTTCATTTCCTAGCTGCTTAGCACAATTCATAATTTGACATGACTCATGAAGTTCATTGGAGGCTGTTAAAGTAGCTAGGCAATGTAAGCAACCGGTTTCACTCAGAAGAAAATTCAAAACCAAAGTCAGTCTGAAATTAATTTTGTAAATGCAAGTATTTTTATAAGGAACAGTTTTTATATAGAGATGATGATTTGGTCATACTTTTTCCAGAATGCGAGAGAGCTTGATGAGATCAAAAGACCACAAGTACAAGAGTTTCTGTTGCCTTCTCTTTTGTCCTAGTAAGCTTATCCAAAGGACCACTGTTTGTTCCTTTCCTTTACTGAAATCTTGGATAAAAAACGTAATAAAGAAAACAGCTGTACACATGATGCACAGCTCCATTTTGTTAATCTTTGGTGCTGAGAGAAGGGTCCAGTCAGATATAACTCTTCAGGTCAGGGAGTGGGCTCACTTTACCAGTCTGTGGAAAATGCAGTCTTCTTCCTATTCCAGTTTGCCTTAGAGAGAGTCACCTGAACTAGTAAAGGAAGTAACACAATTCCCCCCAAGCCACATGTGCTGAGCTATACATGAAATTCATGCTGCCACTTGTCATATTTGTACTATCATGTGGGTAATGAACTTCTAAAAGCACTGCTTAAGATAAAGCATGAAACTAGAAATTCCTGTAAAAGGAAATGTCTGTAGAACAAAATGCCTGTAGAAGGGGCTGCAAAGCCAAAGAATGAGTTCAGCTCAAAGGGATCTTCTTTCTTGATGACTGAAGAGCTCTGTGTCCAAGGGAAGACTGTGCCAGGCAGGCAGGCAGAAGTGGAAGCAGGAGAATTGTCTATGTATCAATGACCTGGCAGTGTTTTTAAAGGACAAGTAGTCCTCAACATAAAAAGGACATGGAGCTGTTGAAACAAGTCCAGAGGAGGGCCATGAGGATGATCAGGGGACTGGAGCATCTCCCATACGAAGACAGGCTGAGAGAGTTGGGGCTGTTCAGCCTGAAGAAGAGAAGGCTGCTTGGAGACCTCATAGCAGCCTTCCAATAACTGAAGGAAGCCTATAAGAATGCTGTGGAGGGACTTCTCATTAGGGACTATAGTGACAAGACAGTGGGTAACGGGTTTAAACAGGGGAAGTTTAGGTTAGATATAAGGAAGAAATTCTTTACTGTAAAGATGTTGTGGCACTGGAATGGGTTGCCCAGGGAAGTTGTGAGTGCACCATCCCTGGCTGTGTTCAAGGCCAGGTTGGATGGAGTCTTGGGTGACAGCCATCTTTCTGCTTCTCCGCAGGGTGGAGAGCTGGCTGGAAAAAAGTTGTAGAGTGATAACAGAGCCTTTGGTTGGTGAGAGGAGGGTGTAGAAGGAGCAAGTGTTGTTACATAGTGTAGCTATAAGCAGGAAAACTAAGGCATATAGCATCAGGGACTTACCTCAAGCAAAAAGTCAAATTAGTATGGAAGTGCAAAATTGTCTTTTTCCCCCTTCTAGCCCAAGTTTTCCTTACTTGCTGGACAAAAATATTTTTCTGTGTGATAAATAACATCAGCTTGAAAACGTAAAGGATACTTGGTCTGGGGAAGGATTTTAAGAGTACAAAAGATCTGTGTGATCTGGTATAGTGGAGGTGTCCTTGCCTGTGGCAGAGGGGTTGAAACTAGATGATCTTTAAGGTCCTTTCGAACTGAAACCATTCTGTGATTCTCTGACATGGTTTAATGTGAGACATTCCAGTCCGTGGCAGGGGGGTTGGAACTACATGATCTTAAGGTTATTTCCAACCCTAGCTATTCTATAATTCTACAGTTCCGTAAGGTAATACCATGCCCACATCTTAAACAAAATTACTGAGTTGATTCTAAATCAGTCAGTTTGACAAAGAAAGAAGGCTGGTTCTATTAAGGGAAAAAAATGGCCAGTGAGCTGAACATGGTTCCAAACACAATTCCAGGGCTACTGAAATCTTTTGATACAAAAACAGGGAATATCAAGTAGGGGAAAAGAGCCTGATATTCCAGATCAGCATTCAAGCAGCCAGTCAGGCACTGACCCCTGAGTGCAACTGGAGCACAGTGCCCAGTTCTGTGGCCCACTCCTCAGGAAGGCAGCTAACAGTAAGGAAAGGGCTCAGAAATGCACCACAAAGAGTCACAATGATGTTGTATCATTATAAACATAAAAAGTATGAATTTTAACAAGTATGAAGTTGATGGCTCAGTTACGTTAGTCTTCAGCTACACTGAAGACCTCTTGTGCAATGCCAAGAGCCTGAAATTAGCCAGATTTAGACCAGGAAAAAGTTGCATGCTTTAAATGGTAAGAATAGGTATCACTGGAACAATTTCTCTGTGGTCATGGGGCATTAACATAGGAAACTGAAACATTACGATTTTCTTTTCAAAGACATGATCTATTTGGAACAAATTAATTCAGTGCAGTCTTACACATTGCATGAGGAGTCTGATTAGATGCTTGCAGTGGTTTCTTCAGGCCTTTAAACTGTAATCTGCACTTTATGATGCTCCCAACCTCCTCTAGACTGCATGTACATGTAAAACGCTGCTCACAAGTGCACATGCCTGTAACAGTTACAAAAGGATGAATTGCGCATTCCCTCCATGGCACTGTAGCCCACATGTTTAATGCTTCAGCATTTGACTTTGGCCCAAAGAAAGGGAGAACAGCTGTTGTTTAGACTCATTAAGAGCCAAGGAGCCTGACAGAGGTCTGTTCCATGCATTGTCTGTGCACAAGAGGATTGGTACGGCACTACAGGAGCACAACCCAACAGTTGTTTCTAAAAATCATGTGCCAGCACCATCTCACAACGTGCTTCCCCACACCTTCCTTTAGCAGGCACACACCCATCTTCATCACTTTCCTACAGTTAACATAGCAAAGACCTTCTAATACTTGTAAATGAACTATTAACAGAATTGGTTTCGAATTAGAATTGTATATTTGTCATTTGGACCTCTGAGCCTACCCTGAGACTGCCTTTTCCTGTCAATGCTGTATTTTGGGACTCAGTCAACTCTACCTGCTGGTTGTTGCCTGGAAATGTCTTGTGCAAAACAATTGACTTAATGCCTCTTGTCTGCTCTCCTCTTGGCAGAGCATGTGTCCATCTGGAGTTACAACCTCCTATGACCACCAAGCTACGTCTGATGACACAACCAATATCTTCACAGATATGCAGACTGTTTTTATCAAGTGGTGGCAGCTCATAGAGTGTTCTTGTTTTGCCTTATCTCCCTATTTTATTTTTGCAAGTATCAGTCTCTCTCAGTTTATAACAGATTTTCTGTGTTGTTCTCACAAGCAAAATCTGAGGTTATGTTAACCCTGTTTCATTGCTACCATTCTGTAATAGAAGTACTAAACATAGTCAGAAGGTATGTATTTTCAGTAATAGTTTCCAACAAATGGACTGATGAAAATGGGAACTAAAGGGTGCTCACCTAAACCTGCACTCTATTGCAAAGTGCTAAACCCATGCCCATATAGCTGAGACTGTGTGACTCTAAACTGTGCCTGCTGTTTCAGACAGGTAGGAAAAATTACCTGAAATACAAAAATCTCCTGTTTACTTGTATCAAAGCTGTCTGAGGGTGTAAGAACAGGATGATCTGTGAGGTTTTTCAAACACATCAGTGGATAATCTGTGTCAAGTTTGATCAAAAGGGGTAAACCTTCCCTATAGCAACCGTGTCTCCTCTGAGGATAGTTAGTCTGTATGTACTGTTGCTTTAACTGATCTGTATATTTTATATAAATTATAATCCTTGAAAGCATTTGAACACTCACAATTTCTTTGCAGCCATTGTAACATCCCTTTCACATTTCTCTTGGATTTTCCATGGGGGGTTGTTGTTTTTATTTTACAATAAACCTTTTTCTATAACTGCTTAAGAATCACAATGCAGGCTGAAATAAAATCCTGTGAAATTGTGAAATAAATACTGTGAATATTGTGAAATAAAATCCTGACTGCTCTGGTCCCTTCCTTCAACTGACAATAATTTTTGGAAATAAGCTGTTCTGTCTACTCTATGCTAATACCCTTCTTTTTTCTTCCAGGCATTCATTGCAGCAGCAGTTCTGGCAGCTGTTGTCCACCTTTCATTTGAAGTTGGATGGATTTCTGTTTTGCTCACAACATAGCATCAACATGATCTAGCATTTTTTATACTAGACTTTGTTATACTGCATGTCTGTTAACTACAACACCTCAGTCAGATTTGTATTCAACCTGCATCATCACTGATTTGGAACTTAAAAATGTCTATAATCCCAAGATAGAAGCTGCCAGACCCTCCTTAGTGATGGCAGTAAGTGATGTATGGCCAGTCTTTGACCATAAATGTCTTTCCCATTGACCAGTAAGGTAAAATAAAAAACGAAATCCAAGGGCTGAAATGAATGACATTGAGTCTCAGTTTGTCCTTATAGTTTGCTGAGACTCACTACTGCTTGGTTTGTCCAGTTAGGCCTGACAAACTTTCCTTCACCCTTTGACATCTTGGGGAAATTGTGCAACCTTTATTTGTCAGATGAAATCGTCCCAGTGATGAAGATTCAAGCTTTTAGGCTGTATCTGCACTCCTAAACCAAGGGGGCAGGAAGCAGACTAGGGAGTCCCCAGTCCCCAAGGCGAAGTGGCACAGACTGATGGATACCAGCATCACTTAGGTCAGACTCCTCTCCAGAAAACTGGCTTCATGCAGAGCCTAGAGCATGTGGCCACCATCTCCTCAAGTCCCTGATGGCCCTAAGATGTCATTATTAGTTTGTGTTTCTTTTGTCAGTTTACAATACCTAAAATAATATGAGAGATGTGATATAGGCAGCCCACACAGTGTTGGCAACATCAAACTAACAAGAAACAGAGCATGCTGACAGATTTGGGATCTAGAAACCCAAGCCTTTCAGGATGGACTAAGAGGACTATGTAGCATGAAAGGAGTCAAACTTAATGCAGTCCTTTTTGCCCCTTGGGCAGGAACTGACATGAACTCCTTTCAGACTCTTAGAATAACAAAATGGCTTGGGTTAGAAGAGACCCTTAAAGATCATGTAGTCCAACTCCTCCTGCCATGCACAGGGACATCTTTCACTACATCAGATGGCTCAAAGCCCTGCCAAGTGTGATTTTGATCACTTCCAGTGCTGGGGCATTCACAACTGCTCTGGGCAACCTGTTCCAGTGTCTCACTACTGTCATCATAAAAAATGCTTTTCTTATGTCCAATCTCAATCTACCTTCTTTCAGTTTAAATTCATTGCTCCTTGTCCTGTCACAACAGGCCTTGACAAAAAGTCCCTCTCCAGATTTCTTATAAGTCCTCATTAAACCACTAAGTGTTGAAAAGCCACAATAAGGTTGCCTCAGAGCCTTCTCTTCTAAAGGCTGAACTACACCCACTCATCAGCCTGTCTTTATAGAAGAGGTGGTCCATTCATCTGACCATACTCATGGCCCTCCTCTAGACTCACTCCAACAGGTTCATGCCTTTCCTATGCTGGGGGCCCCAGAACTGGATACAGAACTCCGGGGGGGGTTTCACCAGAGCAGAGTAGAAGGAGAGAATCACCTCTCTTGAACTGCTGACCATGCTCCTTTGGATACAGCCCAGGATACAGTTGGCTTCCTGGGCTGTGAGCACACTTTGCCAACTCACAGGCAGTTTTACATCTACCAGGATCCCCAAGCCCTTCTCTATAGGAGTCTGCTCTCAATTTATTAATCCCCCAGCCTGTATTAATACTGGGAGTTGCCCCAGCCCAGGTGAAGGAACTTGTACTTGGCCTTGTTGAACTTTATGAGGTTTATATGTGCCCAGTTTTCAAGCTTATCTCTTCCCAAACCCTGCTTTGGAAGTGGCTGGCTGACATGGTTGAATGCAGAGGAAGGATGGGTACTAGCAGCTAAACAGTGTACACAGCTGTGCTTGGGTTCACTCTCTACCTTTTATTTTCCTTTTCATAGAAGAGTGGCCTACCTGCTGAATCTCCAGTGAATATCTCTCTTACTTTTCCCTCTTACTGTATTAGCATTTTTCCCTTGCAAAATTAAGAAAAGTTAAAATTGCACTCTACTTCACTTGGCGGTAGTGTTTGATCTTTTCTGAGAGAGCTATTCAGGTCCTGTGATCCATCATTTTCAAAATATCTTCAAGTATGATGTAGTAGGTGCCCCTCAGGCTGACTGCAGCCACCAGGATGTTCCCATCTGGCCCTCCATCTTTTCTGTAGCAGACAGGGACCAGATGTTCAAGGAATTAAATTCACTGGGACAGCTGAACTCCTCGTGATTTCAGAGCCCAGCACAGAGGGAAGAACACCACTACTGTGTCCATCAAAGCTGGGGTGAGGACTGAGCACTGTTTCTGCCCATGCTCTGGTTGGATTGTTAGCATCCATTCTGAACTCTTAAATGGTCCCCTTGCTTTCTGGTTGAGCCTCTGGACACACAAGCAAGTTATCATGAGGCAGAGCACAAACCATAACACTTTCAGTGCCCACTTGTCCCTGTTTGAAGCTCCTGACCCCACAATGCATAAGGAGTAATTTACCCAAAGCCACATGGAACATAGGATGAGGATCTGTAACCACAGCTTGTGAAAAGAGAGCTGACAGGATTGAAAAGGTCCTTTCTATAATTTATTCTTATGTTGTTACCTTTCAAGTCTGTTTGTCTCCTGCTGTGGTGTAGTCTGACTTAACCTCAAAGAAAGGGTCCTACTCAGGCTTCTCTTTCTGCCAACTGAAAACAAGTAATTGTTTCAAAAGCAAGCATTGTCATTTATATGGCTCACTGCTGTCTGCCTCCCATTCTTCTGCCACCCACTGTCTGCAGACACAGAGTTTAACATTCTGCAACTGCCTTGGGAAGAATTTCAGCTCTACTGGTGGTTTTAATTAGTCTTTTGTCTGACTTAAGGTCCTGAGTTTGCCTTAGCTACTGCATCCTATGTTGTAACCACGTTGTCAGGGCTGGCAGAGCTCCACTCCTCTAGGGGCTTCGGTCCAACTGCTCCATGTACTACATCAGGAACCACTGTGCAGGACAGCCACAGGCTCCCACGGGCTAATGACAGATCCTTTAGACACATGTTCCCTTTGAGAAGAATCACAGGTTTTGGATGGAGGATTTTGTGTGCAGGCAGCAGGGCAGGCCAAAGCAATTAAAAGGGCTCAGAAATATTCAGGAACAAAGGATGAAGCAGGTTCTGGGTGTGTCTAATAGGCATTTCTAAACATGCACTAACTGGGGTGAATCTCTTGATGAGTAAATCTAGGAAATGCAGGGCAGTTTCCAGACTGCAGGCCTATGTGCCCTACCCACAGAGCAAAGTGGAGCAATCCCTCCTTGCTGAAAGCTCTCGGATGAGGATCTTGACTGTGGCCAGCAGAGGAAAAGATACTCCCTTGGTTCATCCTGGAACCAATTTGATACTGGACAGGTCACAAATGCAATAAAGTACACTTTTCTGAAGGAAATGCTTCCAGAGCATTAACTGAATGACACTGAGACCAGCACAGCCTATTAGAAAGATTCAGGAAACATATTATTTTAAGGAGCTGAGGGATAGATTCTGATGTGGCTCCCCCAGGGCCATTTGCACATCCCACAGCTTTATCCTGGGATTCCACCAGTGCCACCAACATCGACTGCTGGCACCAGCTGAACAAGCACGGTTTGTGCCAGTTTCCTGATGGGAGTGATTGATTAGAGCTGGTTGAGCTTGCTCTGTCCAGAGCAGGTGTGGAGCAAATTTGCCCTGACTCAGTCAATTAACTTTATCAGAGAATCAGAATCAACAGCATGAATATGATAACAGTGTGTTGTTGCAGGCTCCATGCTTCTCACTGTGCCTAATCTCACACTGCTGCTATAGTTCTGAAGCTATCGCTAAAAACTGGTGCCCAAATCTTGTGATGTGCAAGCACTTGATCCAGATTCATCCCATGAATGAGCACAAGGTTAGCAAGCATGCTGAAACTACACACCTCTGCACCATGGACTTCATCTGATACACAGGAATAATTATCCCTGCTGAAATCATTTAAGTCTGTTTTATCTTTGAGGGGAGCTGTTTTGGTTTTACTTCAGGTGAGCATTACAGAGAACCTGCCCTAATAACAAAGGGAATCCTGAAGGAAATCATATGGCATGGTGCAAGGAAGGGAGGACAAATTTAGAAAAGCAAAACATGGACCAAGTGGCTAGATAATCAGATGCCCAAAGGTCAAATCTGGTATGTACTGTGGGATGTAGAATGTATGTCTCCAGGGTGACTTGGGTTTATCAAAGCAATATATATTGGAACCCCCATCTCCCATCCTTCTGCCATTAAACTGAAATTCCTGCATCATTTCCTATGGTCAGAGTCAAGAGAGGGAGGCAGGGAATATTCCATGCCATGTTTGGGAAGTCTAAATCTATGTGTCTCAGGGATAATTTGGCAGTTCAAGCAAGCATCCCTCCAAGCCTGATGGCTGGTCAGATGAGTATAACGTTAACCTTAGAACTCGCCTCTCAAAAAACTTCATGTCATTAGTCACTAAGCTCTTAATTCAGGCTTATTGGCAAGAAGATAACCAACCATTAGACTAAACAGGGCTTCTTTCCTGTCTGATGCTATATGTAGATGTGTATAGCACCAGGGATATAAAAAGGCTGCCTATACCCTTTCCCTGACAATGCCTCAGCTCACAAGTCTCCACATGCAACCATATGTATTTTGTAGATCAGATGAACTAAACCACACTGTTTTCATGCATATTTAAACTCTAATAAACCAAACTGTTGTCCAAGTGGGTGGCCAGTGAGAAATGGGACAATAATGAAGTAAATTAAGTTTGAAATATGTTCAGATGTCTGTGCAGACTTGCCTCTTCAAAGATGACTGTCACCTTGGTGGATTCAGCCTGCAGGTGCATGGAGCCCCTTGCCTTCAGCAGTCTTCTCCTGGAATAATCAAATAACTCCACAGGGGAAACATCAGTAAGTCTCTGTGACAGGCTCAGACAGGACTAAGGATAGTAAAAGCTTTTGTCAGCCCTCAAGCATTCTGTGGTCACTCAGTCTTATCCTCAGAAAGGAAGTTGTGTGTAAGTTTTGTGGTACCTGGACTGCTCTTGGTAACTGAGACTGTGCTGCAAAATACTCTGAAAGCCAAAGTTCCTCACAAAACTGACGTGTACGAATTTTTTTTTCCCTCCAAGGATAGCATTTGCCCTCTGTCCTTATCCCAGTTTGGTTTGTGTCTGAGCTCTGGCACTGGGTGTGCTAACCCTGGATTTGAATGAAGGACTGAGCTACCAGCACAATGCAGAGGAACACCAAGGCTGCTTTAGGCAACTTCGGATGTCAGAGCTCCGCAGCTGGACCTCTCAGGAGCACAGCAGGGTCACTGCCTCACCTGCTCATGCCTTCTGACTTTTCTTTCTCTTGCCCTTGTGTCTGCAGTAAGGAGAAGTCCTTCAGTTTGCACCAGCAGAACCTCTGCCCACACAGTACCAATGACAGGATAGGATGATAGCTGGCAGTATCCTCCTCTCTGGATTGAAAAGCAAGTTCAAAAGCCATTGCAATGGTTTGGCTCAAAACTATTGTGTCACAGCACTAACCAGAGTTAGGCACTGTTACAAGGAGCTTTATTCTTGGTCGTGATTTCTGCTGTTATTAAAGGGTCCTGTCACTTTTAAAATGAAGCAAGGCCATATGGTATATGAAGCAAGCAACAAAGCAAGAAAGAAAGCAAAAGTAAGCTAGCAAAAGAAGGAAAGAAAAAAAGGAAAAAAAAAAAAGGAGAGACAGAGAAAGACAAAAAGAAAGACAGAAAGACAGACAGACAGACAGAAAAAAAGAAAGAAAAAAAGAAAAAAAGAAAGAAA
>JBAFWW010006536.1:0-17273 GCA_036873685.1 Agapornis canus
TCTCTGCCCATGGCAGGTGGGTTGGAACTGGATGATCTTAAGGTCCTTCCCAACCCAAACCATTGCATGATTCTATGATTCTGTTCTACAGTGGAAGAGAGAAAGCTGTTCACTTTCCAGCTTCAAGAGATTTCATGAAGTTCTAAAGGAGAAACTTTTTTTGCATCAGGAAACGGTGCAGCTCCAAAAACCAAGCAAGTGACCTATTTGTGAGCCCAGGGAAGATGAAGGAAGGTGGCAGGAAGACACACTATGTGTCACCAACATGGAAAACATGTGAAGCAGCAAGAAGGTCCAGAAGGAAGAATTTCTAACAGCAGCGAGGGGATGAAGATTTTGCTGAAGGCAAAAAGAAGCTGCTGACTGATGGGCTCATATGTGTGACTTATAGCACACCTGCTTCAGCACTGAGATGAATGGTTGCAAAGTGTCTGCTGTATATCTACTGCAGCGTGGTTTTTTCTCCATGAGAGATCAAAAATGTCAGCAGCTTACTGATGGACAGAGCGATTCTAAGGCAAGTGTCTGATGTGCAGTAGTATAGGAGTAATTTACCTGCTTGATTTCAAGTACTAGAAGCATTTTATAACAGCTTAATGGCACCTTGCATGGTTACTCAGATACCTACAGTAGCAGAATGGCAAGCTTTTATACAGAAACTATTATGCCACAGCTCTGGTCCCAGTCCAGTTCCCACTGACACCACCTTTCCTGTTAAGGGTAACTGGATTGGTTGACCTTAAAAACAAACAGTTAAAATCCACCAATATGTTGCTTTTAAGGGGGTACTGGGGATGTCCAGCCAAGTGAATGAGCTGTCTGCCTCACTAGGACTTCATTAAAGCACATCCTTTGGTTGCAAAGCTGTTTAAGTAACAGCTTGTTTTTCCCATTTGGAATGATTTGTAGGTCTCCTGTGGAGCTGATATTTCTCATAGTTGGCTTTAGGTGAAGGGTGAATTTCTGCAGCCAGTCTGGGGAGAATCAGCTATTTTTATACCATGCATAAGTAGGAAAATAATATACGTTTCCCTACATTACATGATGATCTCAATCTCACTTTTTCCACACAAATTAAGATCAGATGGACTGTGAAACCTGCACTGTGACATGTAAATAGCAATTATTTTAGCTTATCTTCACAAACAAGTTAAAAAGCCTCAGCAGGTTAATATAAAGTTATAAACTACAGTGAACTTCAGGGCATACTCTTGAAATACTTGACTTTAGTGATTATTAGCTCAGCAAAGTAAGGCCACATTCAGACCCTGCTCTTGAATAGCTCCTTCTTTCATATGCCAGTGCCACAGAGTATAGTATGAGGACAATATTCGGTCTTCCAATGTCTTCACATACAGAACAGGATATAGTGAAGTAAGCCCACAAGATGAATAGTATCCATGTAATCTTTACTGCTGTCTGTTATACACTGCAAATACTTCAATGTTAGGCATGCCAAAGGCTTTTCAAGTTAAGCACATGAAACATCCATTAATAAAACAACCCCTTTGCTCCAACAATTAACACAACACACTTAAAAAAGGAGCTTGGAGGACAATAGAGGAAAAGCTAAGGGAGAGGAGAATAAACTCCTTCAGCAGGGTAGAAAATGATGTGGGAGAACTAGCTGAGGAAGCCCTTGGTGGAAAGCTGTCTTGCAAAACTATACACAGAGAAAGAGAGGCAAAAGTGGCAGCCTGCCAGAGGTGAATTTGTTTTGAAAAGCATTAGCAATCTAAATCAAGTTCTAATAAAGATTAGATCAAAAAAAAAAAATCTAATAAAGACCTAAACCCTCCACATGTACTGCTTTCTTCTAAATTGGTTTGCCTGGGCTTTGTTCTTTTCTCCTTCTGCTTGGGACCTTTAGGGAATGTATTTGTGCCTTCTGATATTTCTGATACAAACCCTGATGCTACTGACACCAAAGGAGTGTGTCCAAATATTGCATTGCTCTAAACCTTTCAGGAAAGGAGTCAGTGCCATGTACAGAACTGTGAGGCAGGCAAGGTTTCTCCTTCCTGCCACTAATTTCCCATTTGCCTGCTGATCTGATTTCCCTCATAGGGGAAGTCCATGGGGCCACTGCATGACCAGAAGTGGAAGCTGCAGCAGGAGGTGAAGCAGAGGGCAACACATGTCTCTTTCCTCATTGCTATGCTAAGATACAGAGCCCTGGGCCTGACAAAACTCCCTCCTCCTTCCTCCACTTCTCCCCACCCATTCCATACAGACATTCAAGCAGCTCTGCTCTATTTTGGCAGCTTACAGAGTAGAAGGAGGGGCTCTGAGTGAAGGAGAAAGGACAGGGACACAGACATGGGCAGCATGGGGCTGAGAAGCAAAAGGTGAAGCTGTACCAGTCTACACAGTAGAGCACATTCTCCAACAGCATTTGTGACTGTCATTTCAGTACTGTTAAAAAACTCAGCGTAGCAGCGGTATTGCTGTACGATTCACCCCAGATGAACCATCAGAACTCTTGAGTGTTTTGGACAAAATGAGGGCTGAAGCACTGCATCCTTGAGAAGTTTAGCAAGTCAGTCCAACTGCCTAATAGCAGCTTTTCAGCTAGAGACAGACACAAGGACATGCTCCATCTCTGCCAGTGTTTAAGGACAGGTTGGACAGAGCCTTGGGCAACATGCTCTATTGAAAGGTGTCTCTGCCTGTGGCAGGGGGTTGGAACTGGATAATCTTTAAGGTCCTTTCCAAACAAACCATTCTATGATTCTATGTTCTACAGCTCTTTTTAACCTCCTCTTTGTGACAACAGGTGCCAGGTGTATTTCACCAGCATGGCCACCTACCTGCAGTGAGGGGTGTCCTCTTTGACACGACGGACTATTGAATCATTTCCTGGAGGCTCAGGAGTGGTAGACATGATGCTGTCATTGCGATTCCTCAGGGTTTGCTTTAAAAAGAGAAAGCAACAGAAAGCTTATGTGTCCTAAAAGTGCTATAATTTCTAACGTACAGCAGCATTAGCCTGCTAGCTTGCCAGTGGTACTTTGCACACAGAAGCACACACAACAGATTGATTCTAGGTGCACAGAATGGTACATACAAGAGCATTTCTATTCATATATTCCAGTATTTTAGCAATATGTACAGTATTTTCTTCTATGACCACATGGCTGGCTGATTTATCAAGTAATTTTCATTCTACCCTTGAGCTGTGGTCTATGTTGCACAGCTGACATATAGGAGGAAGCAGATGAAAAGTTGAATATATGTATACTTACGGCATACTTATATATATATAAATAGTAGGAATGAGGAAGAAAAATATAGATCACCATACATTAAATTATTAATCTAGTACACTGGAAACTAAACTTCCTGAACACTAGAGGAAAGACAGTATAAGTCGTCTTAACATCCAACAGATATTCCGGAGAATATTCCTAACCAAGCTAATCTTATTACAAGTTGCAGGGAGTTTTTTTCCTGGCTATTCTTGGGTATAATTTTAATTTCCTGGGGCAGCATTTTTCACAATCCTGTAGAAAGATGTTTTTTTCTTTGTTATTAACACTCTGCAAGAGCATTCTGGCTGTCTGCTTGTCCTGCTGTGTCAGTGCTCAGATACGTATAATGGAATAACTACCTTGGGAGATTATGGGGATACAGCAAGCAGGGAAGAAATGATTTGGCTATAGTATGCAGAAATTTCCAGCTGTGATATGCACCCCTTTTCTCACTCACTGTTACTTATAGACAGGAAAGCATTAGAGAACTGAAAAAAACCCACCCTGAAATGTTTCTTAAACAAATTTCAAAGCAGCTTTTAAAGAAAATCTCTTCTTTCTAGCAGTAAATGTGAAATGCCACGAGGAGACAGCGAGAGGTCATAAATACCTTTGAAATATCTTTAAATAAACATAAAGCAATTGTGGGATTTGGGAAAAGGCTAATAACATGGTTCGAACAAAATGCTGGTAAAAGGATTAAGGGAGCCTCTGACAAGGGCCTTGAATGTGATCACAGCTGGGATGCTAGTGAAGTGCTAATACTGGTCTGTGAAAGCACTGAACCACATGAAGAGAGGCAGTCATAGACAGGCAAGGGGCATCTGAAGGCTCCTTACAATCTTGCTGACTTCACAGCTGCTGACGGAGTTACTGATGGAAACAGAGGAACTCGTGTCCGTGCGGCCATTGCTGGCATCAGCCCCATCTTCGTCCTGAGCTCTGACTGCTGTGCTCACCAATAGAGAGAAATGCAGATAAAATGATTTCAGATCAATTTCAGTACAGACTCTTTCTCAGATTTGCAACATCACTTGGGTTATCTTTCTGTTTCACCTTATCTTGTTTCCCCCTCCTTTTACTACTGGACAGAGGCTCCAGCAAGCATGCTGTGCCCTGCAGCTGTGTCTGCCTTTACTTCCTCATCAGCTTCCCAACAAAGAACAGAAATACACCGCACTCTGCACAGTCTCACTTTTTCTTTCAACTCCATCCTGTACGTTTTTATTAGGTCTATGAATACTACTTGACAAATTAAAGAAGGATTTTTTAATGTATAACTTCATCATCTGAATCTGGCAGTCTGCAATAAGGTTGACTCACTGAATTATGCTTTTTTTTTTACAGCAAAAGAATTACAACAGGGACTGAGAAGCTTGAGATCCCTCAGCAGCCTCAGGTAACACAGTGTGAATGTCTTTGTGGCCTCCTGCCCTTCCTCTGTGCCTCTAATTTAGACTAATGTTGCACATTGCCCAATACCAAATGTACTGTTTAACATGCAATATCTTGCAGCAGTTTCCCATCATATTCTGTACACCAGCGAGCATGCTGCTGCACATAACAAATAAAGGAAGTGCTGCCTCAGATGGTGTTTGGTTTGAGAACAGCATTACATAAATAAGAGGAATTGGGAGTAGCACAAACATGAATATACAGCAACAGATCCGGTAACTTGGCAGCTGGCTGATGGGAGGGTCATCCACTTCCTCTAACCTCTGCAATGCTTTACATTTCAAAGTCATTCCCTTTTGCAAAGGACAAAGGAATTATTAGATGATCACTAGATGAGAGTCTTTTGAGCTTGAAGGATTTTCCCAACAGCAAAAAGACAATAATATAACGACTTTCAGTACAGGGGACTAAAGTTTTTGTAAACTAAATGGAAAATTGAGTAAACAGAAAATTTAGGTAGTCTATAGAATGTAACTTTGTGTATCTGTGGAGGTATCTTTGGATGCAGAGGACATCGGTAGAACACTTGACTACTTTAAATAACGACATTGTTAACTATGACAGAAACTGTCTATTTTACTGACTTGGACTTAGTTAAGAAGTTTCCTGGTTGGCATGTTTGTTAAAACAACTTAATGAGATTAAGTGAATGAGACAAAGCAACAGAAAAGGAATAAGGACATGGGTGCTCTTTCTGACCTTGGAACTCTGATGTTTTGTTCATGCTGACAGGGGATTTAGCTCTTGAATTTATCTAAAAGAAAGAGGACAAAAATAAGCATAAATGCAGAATATTTGCCACAGATATTTTCACTCCCAGTTTTAACTGTTCTGCTGCAAAATATTTCCCATCCTTTACATAGGACCCAAAATTTAGAAGACAATTTGGTATCTAGATGCCGCTGCAGTGAACAAGAACTACCTTTAAAAGCCTGGCCCAAATACACCGCAATATCCAGATTCTGCTGAGGGAACAAAGAGACAAAAGGTGAAGTGGGTGCCTTGGGACTGGTTTCAGGCAGCTGTTAACACAACAGGCATCCTTTTGGAGTGTGTAATGTGAAAAATGCAGCTCTACTGCCATAAGTAATGACAGTCAGAGCTCAGGAAAGTTACGAAGGGCAGGGAGGATTCAAATGCAGAGGAAAGGAAAGAGAACCTCAACCCCCCCAATATTAGACTGTACTTTTCTTTACAGTTCATAAATATAGCATCAAATAATAGCTGTATGAATGCAGCTGGTCGAGGAAATGGTGGACCTAACTCATGCTACCCCTTAATCTTAAGTGAGAGGAAATGGCTATAATTCAGTTCTAAATTAGGCAGATAATTTTGCTCTAGATTGTGTCCATTTCTATTAGTCCTTCAAGCTGATGCGAGCTTTCCCACCAACGCTTCTTTATCTACCTTCAGATACTTGTGTGCTGGACTTCAGGCATTATGCCATTTTTTCTTCCTCTGCTGTTAAGGAGGTAAAGAATCAATATACTGACAACACTCCAGGAATGTGAATGAGCAGCAGGAGCAAGGAGAATGCACAAAATGGGGAGAAGGGGCAGAAAATGGTCTATGAAGCCTGATTGTATCTGCTCCTCAAGATGCAAATCACCACCAGGCAAAACCTGACAGCTCACTGTCATACACAGATCTATTTTTGTCTTTATAACACATTTTCAGAGGCATGACAGCAGCATGTATTATGTCTCTTACTTATAACAGTCCCTGCACTGTATCATTACACCTTATATTAAGACACACCTGGATTCCCTTTAGATTCAGTCTCCTCTTGAGTCGAGCTTGATCAGGCAAGAAGAATTTGTTGTCTTCTGGAGACTCTTCAGAAGTGGAGGAGTCATCTGCTTCCTGACCATTGGCTTTTGGGCTAGGAGTCCCAAAGGCCTGGGAGATAACGGTGATGGGTAGATTCCGTGGTAAACTCTGAAGATAAGAAAGAAACACTTTTTAATTTTGAGACCATGTTTTGGTACAACTCCTCATGACATCCCTTTTAGAGTAATCTGATTGAACTTCCTCTGACTCCAGTGCATCAGGAGCTCATGGTCCAGACCCAAATCAGTAACCTCGTTTGCTATTTGCGGGGACTTCTGTTCACTGGGGCACACTACCCCAGTGTAGAAATTGTCTTTATGCGTTTCTTTCCATCCCACTTATAATCAAGTTATGGAATTCCAGACTTTGATAAGCTATATGCATGACACAAACTTGAGCCTCATTATACTGAATAACCCACACCACTGACATTTAGTAGAAGGGGGTTATTTTGTTCAGGTAACTCACGGAGGGAAATTAAAGAAGTCCCCTCTCCCTTCCCCACCAGAATGCTTTTAAAAGCAAGTCTTGAATAAAGAACTCATGTCTATCTGCCTCACCCCTACCTGGTCGAGAAAGTTATTGTCCTTGGAGAGCCGTCGGAGCTTGCACTCCAGGTTAACAATACAAGCTTCTTTCCGAACCACCTCAATTCGGAGTTCATCATTTCTCTCCTCCAGCTCTCGAATCTGCTTCCTGTATTTATCTTTTTCAATCAGGCAATGTGAATACTGTGTCTGAGCCTCATCACGCGAGCGGAATGCCTGCAGGGGAGAGAAGAAACCTCTTATGCACCTGAGCACCAGATACCTTCTCCTGTTGATTTTGTTTGCAAGGTGTTTGGGACAGGTACTTGAGAACTGGTAACCATTCAGCACTTAACACAGCAGTCAGGATGAGGATGTGCCGCAGTAGTACCATTAGGAATCACAATGATGAGGGTGGTTCATTTCCAGCTCCCTCTTGGGTGGTGGCAAAATGCTCCAGAGTGCAAACCAGATGACTTGACACCATAATATAAAGCCTGCAGTAGCTGTTGTTAAGATCTTGGCCCTGCTTGCCAAATGCTACTACACAGCAGAAACAATTCGATATTATCCTATGGTTAATTACTGTAATGCAAATTCTAACAAGTAGCAATTTCTTGTAACAGCTGATTTTTAATGGTATTTTGGGTCCAATAACCCAGAAGTGACACATGAGGTACAGGCTTTTGCTACTGATTTTCCCCACCTTTAACTGTTAGATACCTGGTCTCGCTCCTTTTCCACCTCTTCTAGCTGTATCATCACAGTGTTCATTCGGTGCTTGTACATCTCACAGTCTTTTCCTAGTGTTGAACACTTTAACTCCAAATCTTCTTTCTCTTCAAGATACTGGAAACAACACACTGTTAACTTCCATTGCTCTCAGAGGTCTTTTGGGCACTAGCCTGAGATATTCCATCATTTTATTCCTCCATTTCTCACCTTGTCTCTCAAGTCTTCCACATGCCGAATCTCTTCTTGGAGATTAAAAATCTTGTTGACTAACTCATGACGATCTTCTAGTGCCTCCTTACGGTCGTGTTCCAGAATATCCAGAATGGCCTTGTCTGAATCTGGCAAACTCCGTTTGTCAGCCTAAAGAAAGATGTTTTAAAGAGGCAGACCAGGGAAAGAGAAAACAGGATTGCAGGGAGAAGAGTAACAAAGACAGTAACAAGCAAGAAGAATAGAAAATGCATGGCAATGGGAAAGCAGGAGAAGGAGTGGACATTTGTTCACATATTTTACAATGGTGTCAGAAAAGATGAATAAAGGTTGCCTTGCTGTCAGAATAGTCTGATGAAGGAACTGTTTTATTGTACTGGCTATAATTTGATCTATTTTGGATGCAGTGACAATTCTTCACTCCAAGCCCTGCATTCAAAACTCTTCTCTATTAATCAGCTCTCACTGCGCACAAAAATCACCCTTTGCCAAAGAGCAGGGCCTAAGAAAACATTCAGAGGGATTTGGAGAGCATGCATAGGCTTTGCAGGGCTGTGCTCAGAGAATATTAAGCTTCCTGGAGTAGCTTGTACCACTGCTTCATTTTCTGTAGCGTCCTGCAATATGTTTTCTTTCAGATTTAGTATTAACAAGATTTCCAGAGCAGGTTGCAACAAAGAAATTGCCTTACAAAATTAACCATCAATGGAAGATGGAAAAGGCATAAAATGCAAGTAATATGCATATTTGTTTCTAAAATACTGACAGTAAGTTGGGAATTTCAGTGACATTTTGGTTACACAATATTTCTAAGCACACTCAAGTATTTCTAAACCAAACTGCCTTTGCTGATTTGTGCTTTCACCTAGGAGAACTACACAGAATCATAGAATAGTTTGGGTTGGAAGGGACCTTCAAAGGTCACCTAGTCCAAACCCCCTGCAATGAGCGGGGACATCTTCAACTGTAACTTCAACTTCAGTCCTGGTTTTAGCTATTTCATGATTATTTATCTGTTTCTTTAGGTGCTATAAGACCATTTCAATTAATATAAGAGATTCTATGTGGACCAGAACTCCAAAAGCCTTCTATATTATGCTCCTTTTCAATCTTTGAATTGGATTTGTGTTGGAAATAGGAATTGTTAGGCACTGCTTGAAGCACAGCCATTTCTGAAATGCATTGTATTGATAATTTCTAAGAGTTATTTTAGAATGCTACAAACCTTTTCCAGCAAAGTGCTGAGCACTCTTCCATATCTCCCAATATTTTGCCAACTTATTCACCAAGTAACACGGTGCTATATTTGCTGCATATCATCCTTTTCCCCTATCTGCTCAAAGAAAAGTTAGTTAAGATCCCTGTGCAGGTTACAGCAGTGTTGTACAAGGCATTCCAGTAACTAGTGACAACCCAAGTACAGAAACCTTTATTACCCTCTGTTTCATTAAGACATTTTAGCACAGATATGACAATGACCTAAAGCAGGGTGCCTAAAGCCACTTTAACACAGTGACAGAGCAGTACAAAGAACCACAACAGGGCTAAAACAGGGAGTTGAATGCTCAGCAATTAAAGAGCTGCACTCTGCACCTTGAAAGAGCCAATCTCTCATTTACATCTTGATTTATGAGATGACAACATTGTTTTTTCAGTAGAACTCCTCATGTAAGTACAAGGAGTACTATGGACAGCTGGGAGCTATAGAAGAACCTGCTGTTTATCCAAACTCTGCACTTCTACTTATTGCAGCTTTGCAGGTAGAGGTTTCACCCAATGCTCCCTAGCATTGTAACAACAATATGTGTTGAGTTTGAGGTGAGGAGAGACCATGCCACTTGCCCTTAAAATAGTCACCAGCTTCCCTGTTGTATACTCAAATCCCCGTCCCTTAGATGGGAGCTGTCACCACCTGCTTCTTCTCTGTCTCCTCCAGACACTAAATCCTGAAGGGCAGCCAGCAAAGCAGGAGAGCAGATGCAGGGTACATGAGACAGTACAGAAGGAAAGTGTGGAGGTGCCTGCAGGCAAGGAGTGGTTGAAGCCTGCTGAATCACTGGGTAACCAGTAATGCTGATGTGGCTGGAATTTTAAACATAGCAATCTGCTTTTATACCTGAATGATGGACTGTAGCTCCTGGATTTTAGTCTTCATCATCTCATTTTCCCGCTCCAGCTCCAAAACCTGTTCCTTTTTGGGTCGGTTTTCAATATCATTTTTCAGCTTCAAAGACTGGTTCCTCTCCAGCTTGCATTCTTCTTCCACCTTGTTCAAGCGATGCTTCAGCTGGTCAATCTAGAGCAGCCAGAAAGCAATGAAAAGAGGAAAGAAATCATTCTATATGCACAGGATAAAGGACAGGGATACCCAGGGACCTTGGCTTGTAATGGCTGTGGGTGGTGACTGTGAGCTGCTGCACAGTACGAACTGGCACAACTTTCAACCCAAACATGCCATTGCAGCAGCCATGTCCCCATGGGAAGGGATGTTGAGCTCAAGAGAAGGCAGCACCTAATTGGGAGAGTGAGCAAATGACTGTGATGAAGTGGGACACAATGACTGATATTATTGGTACAAAAATAAACCCCAGATCCACTGTGGGCAGTTGTTGACTCCATCTCATCTGCAACACATACACAAGCATGAATTTTATGGCACTTGAAGCATTGCTCTGTATTTCCCAACTGGCCTCAAGCTGTTCCAATGCTCTACGTGAGCCTTTCTGAATAAAACACCAGCAGCTGTAGTGCAAATCTGGGTAACTGCCCCAAGACATCATTGAGCCTGAAAAGCTAAAATTATGTTTTTAACATTTTGGTTTTACTTATATGTTGTTAATCTATTCCAAGTATGCAAATTATCTGCCATTAGTACACATCACTGCAGCTGGCATTTCTGTACAGTAATACCTCTAATTATCTGGTTAAGCAAAGCACATGAGATCTCTATACCTTGCTGCTCTCAGAGGAGGTCTCATTTTTCTGGATGCCACCAGCATCCTCCACTGCTGCTCCTGATTAAAGCAGCTCAGAGCATTTCTCTCACCTCTAACTGGAGGTCTCGGCTCCTTATCACAGCCATGCTCTTCTCGTCACTCAGCTGGGCATATCTCATGGCCAGATTGTAGTTCTCATCTTTCACCTTGACCAGCTCATCATTGTAGTTGTTCCTCTCCTCCTTCATCTTGTTGTATCTCTCCTGGAAGGTCAGCAGCTCTATCTTGTTCAGTTTGAGCTGCTTTCGCTCATCCTCCAACTGGCGAGACTTGGCCAGCAGTTCACAGCGCTGCACATCTTTTGTCTTCACTTGCTGCTGAAGCTTAATGATCTCATTCATTAGGAAGTGGGTAAGGCCTTCATGTCCCTCCTCCACTGAAAACATTTGAACAACTTTTCAGTGTCTAATAAAGTAACTTTAAGTAGGATTAGCAGAACTGAGTAAGAAATTAATGTCTCAGAATATGTACAGAGGTTTCAAATATACACAAATGCATATTTGTGTGTCTAACTGGCACCAGCACAAATATTACACAGTACACTATTACCAGAATTATAGTATACACACATACAGCTTGTCTGGATAGAATATGAACCCTTTGCATTTGTCTTGTTTCAGCTGAGCTAACAGGCCTTTGGAAATGGCATAAACTTCAACAAACAAATCTGTACTGCTACCATTAATCTGGATGTTTCACATTTGCTGCACACCTGTAGGTCACCAGTGTAATTCAGTTCACTGTTCCAATGTTCTTCTCGAGATTTCTTGTAATGCCTAGCATTCAATTTGAAGCTCTTCAACTTCATTCAGACAATTGAGATGTTCCTTTCTTTACACATTACCTGTGGCTAGCACATTCTGTATTGAAGGGGACTGAAAACCTGCAAAATGCTACTGTAAAATTGGCTTTTATTTCCATTTCTTGCCTGAAAAATTAAACCCAGTCTCCAAGACATTCCTTATTCAATAACCTCCTTCAGGATTGATTCTACTCACCAACAATAGTGGAAAATCTCCGTGTAGGTTCTTTCCCTGTCACCAGTTTGTAGAGTTCAGGATAATAAAACTCAAGGCTCTCCAGGAAAACTACATAGCCCCTTTGGCCCTTGGTGTGGAGAATGTCGAGCAGTCGGCCTAAGCAGAGAGAGCAGAGAGGTGACCTAGCAGCATGAGGAGCAGCATAAGCAAGTACAGTACCCCTGATGTCAGATCTGCTTAAGGCTCATCTCTGCCACAGCAACGTGCTGTGAAAACTCTGCCTGATTAATTGAGTTCATCTGAACTCATAAAGCAATGCCACATATTCTTTGTGCTTGTGCTGATTGTTATGCTGAAGGAGCATGGGCAACTTGGTCTCTCAGTGCAGCTTTACCCAGGCAGTGCTGGAATGCTGGAACAGCAGACCCTTCAGTAGCAAATCATGAGGCATGGCACGACAGCTGAAAACACACTCTTGGAATGGCTGCTGCCTGTGCTGACACATTTGCCAAGGCTTTGATGGGAATATGAACCCCGTGAGCTCCAGTTTGCACAGCACTGCAAGGAGCATTGTTACCAAAATAACAGCAGCAGATCTCCTTCTTTACATTAAATCTCCTGTAAATGAGACACAGGTTTTCCGTTTGATAATCTGCAATTGAATACAGGCTCCCTCTGGACTTAGCAAAAGAATATGGTTCAGATCGGGATGCAGACGTAGCCATTCACAAAATAATTACCTGCTCGATTAATTTTGGAGGGCAGCATAAGTGAGTTAAGCACCTCATCCTCATCCTGCTCATCGATGACTTTGCACTGCCGTAAGTAGGGGGTCAGCTTGGCTGGATTGATGTAGCGGCTCAGCATGTGCCGGTTGCATTCTACGTTTTCCCACAAAGCTTCCTCCTCATCTTTCAGTGTCTCCAGGCAGTCATCCATCTCTGGCTCTCCTCCTTAACAAGGGAAACAACTGGCAAATAAACATCAAGCAGGACAGCTTCTATCCTGTATTCTTTTCTTTTTGTGCTTCCATGTCACATAGGATGAACTCAAGTGCAGCCTGTCCACAGCTCATCTGGAAAGTGACAGTTCAGAGAAGTGCTATCTTGAGTCTGTGAACTATTGCATATTGCTCTCTAGTGATGAATCTGTAACTCAGCTAACTCCATGAAGTTTTCTACAAGCCAGAGAATCCCTCTTAATAATAGAAGCACTGGCAAAGGACACAGTGCAGTGCAAGAAAGGGTACAAACATGCAGAACTCAGAGCAAAGACAAATACTTGCCTGTAGGCAGCTAAGGCTTTCATCCTCACCTCTGTTGTGCCTCTCAGCTGTATTGACCTGAACCTGGATTTTTACCTGCATATTTGTGATGAACCAACACACATCAATGACTGCACCACATGAATAGTTAACTCATAAGTAAGCACTTACGTATCTCTGCCTTCTGCAACGTGTATGCATTGACCGACGCGTGAGTATGAATGCAAGTAACCTGTGCGTTCGGACCTTGCCTTTCTCTGCATGAGCGAGTAAGTTTTGTACCACTGAAGTCTGAAAACGTTCTTGACTCATGCAAATGTTACCACATGATTTCTGAGTGCTTGCTAAGAAATTTCCTGCCGCCTTCTAATTTGTAACCACCTCATTAGAGAAGGTTACAAGGCAGGCAACAATGGGGTGAGAAAACTCGTCCTAAAGTTAAGAGTAAAGAAACCTTGTGAAAATCTTTCCTTAATTTTATAGTAAATGCTAGCTTTTGAAACAAGCCTTATTTCTGCATTCCAGCTTTCCCAAGCTTTTGTGACCCAGGTGGCACAAGGAAGATAAGCTTCTATTTCAAGAGGTATTTTACCCCATCAGAGGTCACGGCATAGGAAGAATGTGCCTTATGAGACTTTGCTGGTAATCAGTAACTAAAGACCTTAAAAGCAACATGCTGTTTCCCTTTGAGCAGAAGAGTCCTCTCCATTGTGGCATAAATTCCTCAGCTTCCAACTTTAGAAACTGCAAAGCATCCTGAGTTACACTGAACATTCCCAGGCAAAACCAGCTATTAATCTGTATATCCATGGGCGATTAACTCCTCATTTTGAAAACTAAGGCCCAAAGTGCTAATCTGCTACATAATGTGTTTGTCAATGCTCTATCATAATGACACACAGAACAGTCCTACAGAAATGCATCAACAACAGCCCTCAAAAGGGCAAGGAAGACCAGGTCTGCTCAGTGGGATCCAGAGTGACAGGGACATGGCTACATTATAGGAAAACCTCTGTTCTTGCAAACTCCTCACAAGCTGGATGAAATTCTTACTGAATACCAGTATTCACATGTGGTAAAAATGACACTGCTGTAATGGACAGTATAAAGCTAAACAAATAGAAACAGCTCTATAAAATAGGCAGCAGTGGAAGGAATGGTAAAGGTGAAAAGCTTCATCTGGAGTACACATACGTTCTCATGAACCTTACTCTCCACCCCTTGCTCTGGAGATAACTGTATTCCACTTCAAAGATGAATTTAACAAACACTAGATAATTGGAGAAGCTGAACTTTTGGGAGTAGAAGGCAGCAAAGCAGAGTGTCACCCAGTCCTGTAGTCACAGCCACAGCTATCTATTGCATCTAAAGAAAGGTGTGTTGCAGGCCCTTTAATTCTGAGGAAGCTCACAGATGTGCAAAAGAAGCGCTTGCCTGAATTCCATAAAATGCAAGATATCTTGTAATCTGCTGCACTGAACTAGCAATTATTACACACTGTCAGCAATTCCCTCAGGACATTAGTAAGGCATTTCTCCATTAAATGATTCAACAAAGAGTTCACTCATCAGCGTAATTCTTGACATGGATACAGGGTTTTTTTTTTACCTGACATTAAAAACACCTTTATCAGATAGTCCATCATGTATGGGCATAATACATCCATACTGTTATTTTGGAGACATAATGTTTAATGGGGAAGTAATAAGTACAGTTCGTGAGTGGCTAAGAATTTTCTGGTAGCAAAGTCCTGTTAAACACTGTCTATTATCAGGAGCAAGCCCTTAGGAACAGACTAAGAGTAGAACTTCCAAGTAACTCCACTGTCTTGTGGAACTATTCCAGAGACAACAGCTGATATTAGTACAGAATCCTCCTCAGTGAGCAAGGATGTCTTTGATTTAGTATTTAATATAATGTTGAATAGGAAATAAAAAATGGTTGTGATTGGTCGAAATTTTGGTGTGCAGCTCAAAAACCAGATGTGCCAACAGAAACTCAGCTGGAAACCAATAAAGATATTGTATTAGTGGCTCTAATTTTAAGAGACTTTCAGCAGCAGTATTTAAAAGACCTTATTCCTTGTTTCTGTCCTTCCTTCCTGTGATGCCATTGCAGAAAAGTTGTTTTCACTTACAAAATTAAACATTACAGATTTAGTGTTTTCAAATGTGTAATCACTTAATCTGATCTTTATCACAGTGATTAAAATTATCTAGTTTCTGCTTCCAGCACTGCGAGTTGTAACCTAACATGTTGAGAAGTTGTGATATGTCCTAGAAATACTACGGCATCCATTACAAATCACAGGTGTGAAGTCACAGACTTGGACTGACTTCAACAGATATTAACCAAGAAGAAATAAGAATCGCCACAGCAGTTAATAAATTGCTCTCCTACTGCTCCTTTCAGTAGTTCATATACAAAATAGCTTTTAACTGCAGGAGAGCCTAATCCAGTAATAATCTCAGTGAGTTCCATCTATTTCAAAGATCTCTGTAGATGCAGACAAATAAAAGAGAAAATCCTATTTCACATTAAAAGAAACACTGCTCCCCTCATCTCCTTTTCTCTCTCAGGGACTATATCCCCCTCTTGGTAGTAACACACAAATGAATCTTTCTGTGTGTTTGCTAGATTTTTTGGTATATTTTTCAACTGCTCAAATCACCTTGCAGTTAAAGCTGTTCTCTCTTCTCACTCAGACTCCACACTTTCATATGTCAGTGACACTCTCCACTGATCAAGGGAATAAAGCCTGCAGGCTTCAGAACCAGGGGTTCTATCAAGTGCTCATCATCAGGTCACAGCTAAAGCTTCAGGTTTTGTGATTCATTTCATGATGGTGCAGAAATTAACCCTTCAGCTGCTTAATTATTTGCATCCCCTTGCTCTGAATGCTTGTCAGCCTGTCTATACTGAGAGGTTACCATGTAGGAGATGGTGAAGGCAGGCTTCAGCTAGGGTTTCTGATTTCTTGGTATCTCCTTTGTGAAATAGGAAAAAAAGAGTATTGTCACGTACCGAGAAGCAGGAGGAAGTGTATTTTGGAAGAGGTGATCTATTTTTAATGCTTTGGACTTCTGCATTTGTCACAGATGTTCGCAGACTGGCAGTGTATAAAAAGAAACCGTAACACACAAACATTGTGCAAACTGTAAGCTAATAAGAGTTTATCTTAAATACTGCATATGTGTTTATAAACCAGGAAAGTATTACATACCAATTATCACACTTGAAAGGGTGGTAATAAAGCAGAAATAAAGATGAAGATGGCACTATGTATATAATTATCCTCACCATTTTGCGGGCATTGTCTTACATCCTCTTTCTATGCATATCTCTAGACTTCGTGGGGCAATACTCTTTCTCCCTCAAGTTCTTATAGCATCTCACATGATAACGTATAACAGGGTGATTTTCTCAAAAGCTGCTTGTCTGGATATGTGCAGATTTGCAATATCAGGGAATTGCCAAAGCACAGAGGGATTTAGAGATATCTTTAATGTTAGAGGAAAGTCACAGTTTAATGTGTGATAAGGAAATACTATTCCTTTGCTTAAGGACAAGAGAGCTCTATTTGTACTCCTGGCTTTCTAAAATGCTGCATACCAGCTGTTTTTCATTATGTTGGCTGCACTGCTGGATGTTCCATAGTACTGAAAACTGCTTTTAAAAGACTTAAACATTGATTAAAGATGACTATATTTGCTTGCCTATACTTGCAGGTTTTTTCCATACAGTTGCTAAATCTGGACTCCCAAAGAAGAGACAGTGTCTTCAGCTGGCTTTATGAATTTGGACTTTATATGCATTCTTTCTTCCTCAGTGTCCCCACCTGAAGACAAGGTTAGTGACCTGGGTTTAGCAGTAGCAGCCAATTTTTCTCCTTCTTAGTAGCTGATGCAGCTCTGTGTTTTGACTTTCGGCTTGAGAACACAGCTGATAACACCAACCTTTTTAGTTGTCACTAAGTAATGTTTTACTCTGACCAAGGACTTTGTGAGTCTCATGCTCTGCCAGGG
>JBAFWW010006539.1:26401-43921 GCA_036873685.1 Agapornis canus
TTCCAGCAGGTCAACCCCCAACCTGTACTGGTACATGGGGTTGTTCTTCCCCAGACAGACAGCACCAGGGTGAACATGAGTGAAAATGCTCTCATTTGAGGAAAGCCTTCAAAGGTTTCCACTGACATAAGCCATCTTTCTCTGCCATGTCACAGAACAATATGTCTTTGAAGAAACTGTTTATATGGAATGTGTAAATCTCTAGACCTCTCTACCTTAGACTGTACTATCATATGTGTTTATAACATTATCATTTAATTTGCTCTGAAGAAAGCTCCTTATCTGGTGGAAATGCGTTTGTTTGTTTTACATAAATAAAATTAGTCTTTATAAAAAATTGTGAGGATCTTGGCAGAAACCTTCAAAGGACACCAAAGAGCTGAAATATGAGGACACTACATACTTCCTAGTCCAAGGAAGTCCACTATGCAGTTCCTTGATAAGCAACACAAACTTTCACATGCAAAAAAAATTCTAGAAGAGATGACTTGCACAGTACTTTTTTTTTATACACATACGTTTGCTGCTTCTTCGGGAAGCTCAATGGAGAAAAGACAAAGGCTTTCAGCTACTCCTAGGACCAAATCTCAAAAAGGTCTAAAAGACAAGCTCCTGAAAAGCAGAGGAAACGAGCAGAAGGATTGGGACCGAGAACAAGTCACTGAGCCGATTTCAAACCCAATTTGATGCAGTGTGCCACTTGCTGTGCCTCCAAGCAGGACTTCAAATGGATCTGTCTTATCTATCTGTGTTAGCAGTTTTAACTCAGCTATTTCCAAGTTAAAACTGTAACTCTGCTAGTTGTAAAGCTTCCAAATAGAACTGTAATGTTTTCATGGCAAAATTGCTTCTTTTTCTTAAAGCAGGATGGAAATTCAGACTTGAGACAAATTATTGAAATAAATGCCACATACAGTATTTTCTCTTTTGAGAAACAAAACATTACATAGTTTATTACAATACCTTTGTAAGTCTTCTGTTGAGCAGCTGTTCTACCACTGTGAATTTTCACATACTAACATTTTAGCAAATACTGAAAGATAATTAGCTTAGATAAATTCCATCTATCAAAGTGTAATCAATTATGTCATTGTTTTAATTCAGTAGTGTTATCACAAGTAAAACATAAGCCCATTTCCTTTGAATTTTTCAAACTCATAGAACAACAACTGCCCAAACAAGGAAGGAAAAGCACATAATAAACCATTGCAGTGTTTTAAGATACTGTGAACACTGTGGGAGTAAAAAAATTCTCTCTGTTTAGACAAGAGGACCAGAAAACCCAAAGCAGTATGGAAGGAACTATGAAGTACCTGAACTAAACTGAACCATCTTCTTTACTTTCTTTTTTATTTCCCTTGAGAAGAACACTGAGGCTGTGTTATCATTGGTGGCTAATACATTCCTTTTACCAAAAAAATATATTTTCAATACTGTACCAGAGAGTTTAATCCTGAAACTGTATAGTCTTCCTGAAGCTAAGTGCCTTTCTCCCTTCCCTCCCACCTCCGTGAGTCAGGAACAACCAGAAGTCATCAGTCTTTACAGAATTTTGGAGAACCTCAAAATGCACAGGACTAGCAGCAACTTCATGAGGTTACACATTCCAGCTCCTTCAGAGTAAATCACAGCTTTGTTTCCTAAGTTATATGTAGTACTGTTATTGACAAAGTTCTTAAATCCTGCAGTGAAACCCTTCCTAGCTCATCTATTCCAGTTCTCAGCTACTCTTATGGGGAGAACATTTGCTATAACAAGCAGCTTACCTGTCATTACAGCAATCAGATAGTATTTACCCAGCTCTGAATTGCTGCTTACTGCTCACACTTCAGCACAGTAGCATGGGGCTATCCATCTTTCCTGACCACTCTTCTGTCGTTCCATTGCCAGTCATTTAATACTAACTGCTCTGCTAACCATGATCAGTGTCAGGGAGATAGTGGCGGAGCTTGATGAATAGCAAGATATCCCACAGTGATTAACGTAATAGGCTGGGGGAGATGTATGGAAGAAATTCCAACTTGCACACAATCAGAGTACACAAACTGAGTGCATAATGACACTGAAGATAGCAAAGCAGAAGAGAACCAAACTCTTGGAGAAAATCTTATTAGGAGGCAATAAACATTAAGGTATTTTTGCACCTAGAAAGGAAGCCCTGTCCTACCATAATTTCATAGTCAGGAGTGGCAAGCCTGCTGTCACCAAGCATCTCTCAGAATGATTCCACTTAGAATAACATGAAATAATGATGAGCAGTTTTTGATAGCAGATGGAAACCTACTATATAATTAAATTTTAATGACCAGAGAAGTCTTATATATGAAGGTTTTGTTTTGTATAACAAACAATTTATATGAAATGAAAGGCCAGAAGTGCTACCGTAAGCAACTATATATGTTAAATACATGTTCATTTTATACTGGAATAATTCATCTACAGGGAAATGGGTTTATAACTATAAGATATTGTCATGTTTTCACCTCAGCCAGCAACTAAGTACTATGCAGCTGCTCGCTCACTGCCCCCAACCCTGGTGGGATGGAGGTGGGTGGAGGAGAAAAATCAGAAAAAGGTAAAACTTGCAGATTGAGATAAGAACAGATTCATAACTTGAAATAAAGTATAACATAGTAAGAATGATAATAAATTGGAACAAAACCCAAGAAACCCAAGTGATGCACAGTACAATTGCTCAACACCCACTGATCAACACCAAACCTATCTGCATACAGTGACTGGCAGCAGCCAACCAACTACCCCCGGTTTATATACTGGGCATGACATGCTGCAGTATGGAATATCCCTTTGGCTAGTTCAGGTCAGCTGTCCTGGCTGTGCTCCCTCCCAGTTTCTTGTGCCCCTCCTCACTGGCATGGGAAACTAAGAAGCCCTTGATTAGGGTAACCACTACTTAACAACTGAAACATCGCCGTTCCTTTTATTCCCAGACTAAATCGAAAGCACAGCACTGCACCAGCTACTAGGAAGAAAGGTAACTCTATCCAGGCTGAATCCAGGACAGATATCCTAATACTAAAGCCAAGGATTAGAAGGTTAAAAAAAATTAGTAGACAACCAAGCCAAAACTCCTTTCTAAATACAGTCTACTTAAACAACTAAAATGAGAGTCTTCTTAGCAAGGTTAAATACTCAATTCAAATTGGATTCTGAATAACTTTAATATCAAAAAAACGCTCGGAAAAAATATTAAAGCTATGTTAGTAACTTTAGGAACTCACAACAAAAAAAAAAATTAATCTACTTTTCATATAAATATTTTTAAAACTTATTCTGATCCTACAAATGGCTCCATATTTACACTTTGTACTACTGAAGTCATAGACACTATTTTAAATAACTCAAATCAACAGTTCTAAGTTAAATTGTAAGAGTTAAGTCTATGGCACAGAAAGGGTCACCTAATATGGGCGTAACTGCAATTTAACAGTCAGAAAAGTAGTTAAAATTCTGATCTTCTGTAGTTCAGGCCTGACTTTTTTGATAGCTTGATCCAAGAATGATAATTTAAGGTTTAATTTAGGAATGTATTCACTGATTAATAATTTTCACTACACAACAATGCATTGTAATTTTAGCTGCTGCTGTCAGTATGCCCTGAATATGACTGAGTAGGCAAACATATTATTTAGAGGTAAAAAGATGTAATATTTAGTAAATCATTACTACTGGGAAATTTTAAATGGTATTTACATCGGCAGTTTGTATTCTAAACCAGCACTATTATGAGGATGGATCGCATCAAAATAATGGATTGATTTCATATCTAAGTACCCTTTTCCTTTGTGAAAAACATAAGCAATGTATATGTATATTGCATCATCTAGGAAAGCATAGTGACACTGAGACACCTACAAATAAGTTTTGAAACTGCCCCTGCTTGGATTTTTTTGTCCCACACAGGACAGTGGGAATAGCATGGGTGATCTATGTGAGCCTTGAGTAACGACAAGGAGGATTAATGAACACACATGCCTATTTCCTCCTTAGAAACAAGAAGGAAACAGTCAACACTTTGACACTATGGAGAAGAGCACCACAGGCCTCAAGTATGGATGGAGAACAAAAGCTTTCAGTTTTAAAGGAAGCTAAGAATCACCCACCTCTGATGACAACATTCTTGCAGGAAGGAGATCTTGTCTTAGGTTCCATTCTAGGATCGTTGTTAGTTCATCACACAAGGAAAACTAAGCAATATCACTCTAAATTATTTAAGTTATAAAAAAGACAAAACCCCAAACAAATCACCAGAAATACAAACTCAGGCTCTTCTTTGTCCCAACTCTCTTCTGTCCAAAAATCCTTAAGTTACTTTTGAGACTACCCACATGCGGGGAACAATAATTTAAATGCAAATAATGGCTGAGGAGGCAAGAGAGGAAACTGAGAGCTTCATATTCAGGAAAAACTGACCAGCTTTAAATAAAAAGACAAAAGATATCATCAGGTAGTAAGCTCAGGATAAAACCTGCAGATACCATCACTTTAGCAGGTCAAACTGATGATCAATACTTAACTTTTTCTAGGAATAACTAGACCTCACTTCAAGAAGGGTGTTGAGGATTTTTTTGCCAACTTTGCTACATATTGAGAGTAGGCTGAGAAAATCATGCCTCAGTTTTTGCTACACATAAAGAGGAAAAAGACTCTCTTTGCATTCAGAGCTATTGTGGCTCTAAATACTTCTTACTGCTTGCCCTTAAGTGATTACATGCATATCAAGGGTGAGCCATGCCATATACTGTAAAAGACTTAAAATTTTGCAAACTGTCACTTTTTGACAGTGTTGCCAACAGTCATTCCCAGCTACATTCAGGTGATGTGAAAACATATGCTTGAATGATCTCTGCTGGGACTTATTAAACAAACACTATGCTCTGTAGATTAAACCATAATTAGGTATGATGTCAGTATTGCAAAAAGCACAATAATTATGCCCACATTTGTTCTACTAATTCCCTTAGCACTAAAAATGTAAATTCTCACAAGGCTAGCATAAAACTACAATGTAGTTTGCAGTTCAGAAGTCTTCTGATGGGTAAAAAGACTTTTGTTAAACTAACAAAGCCAGCAGGTTATTCTGAATATATATATTTATTTCTAATTTAAATGCTTCACAGGACTTTGAGTCAGGCCATAAATAAGGTTCTCTCATATCTCTGTGTACTATGGACCACTAATAGAGTTAACTGGCATTCATCCTTATACCATCTCCTCCCTTGAGAGCAGAGTAATAGCAGATGCCTACACAGGAAAAAAAAAAAAAAACAATATTAGGAAGCATGTATTTTTAGTAACTTTAATTATGTTCTAGCAGCAGGAAAGAAAGAGATGCAGAACGGCACAACCAAGCAATTCTCCCCAGAAGACAGACACAGCTTTGGAGCTCTGCAGCAGAACAATTTCACTTCCGAATACTTTCAAGTCAGGGTATTACTGAGAATGCTGTTTCTTTGGTGCTGTACTAGTTACTCTTTGCAGCTGCTCTACAGAATCTCAGTGACTAGGCTAAATCGCTGAAGCAGAAACAATCCTTACGATTCCTCAGAAACAATTCCATGTGCACACACTCCACAAAGAGATGTTTGGCCTGATCTATGATTACAGTAATACTGTGATATAGAAAGTATTAATATAAAAATAATTTGATGTAAAAGCATAAAAGGGATACTTTCAGTGTTTGCAGAGGTGTGGGGTCTATGTGTGGTGTTTGGAATTGGTTTTGGGGCTTTGTTTGTTTAGGTTTGGGGGGGGGTGTTTTGTTTTTTGCTTTAGTTGTGTTTTGATTTTCCTTGTTTGTTTTTCTTTCTATGATGCCACATTTTTAAGTTTCCCCTTTTTCACTAAAAACAGTCCACTCCATTTCAGGACACAGGCAAAAGCAGTTTTACCTCTAAAAATCTACTGTTATTGAAAAGATGCAGACCTGAATGCCAACCTAGATTATTCATTCAAAGCAACTGATATTCCAGACATATGGTCAAAATAACACAAGGATATCCAGATAAACTGAGTTTTGAAATAACTAATTCAGTTGATGAATTCAAGAAACTTCTTTCAATACACTAACAGAGTGTTTTTTCTGGGCAGTTACCTGAGGAAAGGTACAGGACAAAACATTTAAATCATTATTACTACTGATTGCATGCAATATTTTTTTCACTATTCGCATTACTTTTGCTGTATGCAAGGCATGATATATAAATTGGGATTTCAGATAAGATGCAAGTGAAAAAAAAAAAAAGAAAGAGCTCCACCCCATTCATAAAGATCAGATATTCCTGCTACAAATTCTGTACATCTCACCAAGCAGCACAAAGACCCTCATGATCTGATAGAAGCTCAGTTTAGGAAATACACCACAAAGCTATACATTTAGCTTCGTGGTTTAGTGCCTTATTAGTTTAGGGGAAAATAAAGCCTCATCTGTTGACAGTGAAGGGAGGCATTTGTGGAATACATGAGGGCCCCTGCTTTGCTCTGCACAAGCCCAAAATGCCGTCATTTGGACAGAGACCATTCTCTGTCATCAGAGGCTCCTGCCCAGAGTCTGCTATCTGGTTTTTAAAGTATCATAGCTTTTAAACTTGAAATAGGAAATTAGTATTGCACCAAGCAATAGAGCATCCAGTGCATGTTGTCTTTTCAGGGTAGATGTTATCGGCATAGACAAAATTATACCTGCACTAGAGACTTCGTATTGTAGAAATAAATAACTGATGAAAGAAACTCTTGCTCAGGATATCAGCACTTTTTAGAACAGCATTTCAAAGCATGAGATTTACAACCCCTATTAAAATAAGTGTTAATAAAACCCACACACTTAAAGCATATAAATATGAACTCTTGTGGTTGTATCTATTACAGTTTCAACAAGGACCAGAAGTAAATACTCCCAAAGCACACAGCCCACTTACCACATAACGCCCCCAAAGAAGGGGGTGCAGGAGGTGCCTGCTGCAGCACATCTTTAGTGTCTCACTCCCTCTCAGGTGCCACGGTGTGCATGGTACCAAGCACTTCAATGGCCATTGCAATTTGGGATTCTCTTCAGAGGAAGTATCCACAGAGATTTCTCTACCACTCAGAAAAAATGTTTTAACTGAAATGTAATGGATTACGAAGACTGGGGTTGTTCAGTCTGAAGAAGAGAAGGCTCCAGGGAGACCTTAGAGCAGCCTTCCAGTACATACAAGAAAGGGGCATACAACAAAGCTGGAGAGGAGCTTTTTACTAGTGTATGGAGTGATTGGACAAGCGAGAATGGCTTTTAACTGAAAGAGGAATGATTTATGTTAGATAGAAGGAAAAGTTCTTCACTGTGAGGTTAGTGAGGCACTGGAACGGGTTGTCCAAAAAAGCTGTGGCTGCCCCAACCCTGGAAATGTTCAAGGCCAGGTTGGATAGGGCTTTGAGCAACCTGGTATAGTAGAAAATGGGTTGGAACTAGGTGGTCTTGAAAGGTCCTTTCTAACCCAAACCATTCTATGAATCTGTGAATTTAAACCCTCAGAGCTGATAAACTAGGCAGAAGACTCTTACACAATTGGACTTAACATTTTAGGGCACCATTAACACATCTTTGCATACTTCAACACTTCATGACTGACCCTTGATAGAATCTTCAATAATCCAGGAGGATTATAATACTGCCTGTAAATCCTTAGCAAATGAAGTTGGCTCACTCAAGAATACTTTTTATCTAAAACTCTGGCAGGCACATGCTCCACTACATTCAATATGATACCCTTTGCACATCACTGCTGAGACCAGTTCAAGTAACCAGCTGTTCTAAACCAACTCTTACAAAATATCAACTTAGTATTTATTTTATGGTAACAAAATCATGCATGGCATTAACTGTTTAAATCATAATTTGGAAGCTTGTGTCATAAATATTTAAAATGTTTCATTTCTTAAAAAAATCCGTATTGCTTAAAAAATAATTGCAGTATTATGGTGTGATAATAAAAAACCCAGCAACTTTAGTTTCAATTACTGTATTTGCAGATCAAGCCTGAATAAAGCTTCAGGGAATGGCACATTTGGTTTGTATCATCTAAATATATTTCCCAGGGAAAAACAATTAATTATCTTTGTTACTGCCACTACTGCTGAGAACAGCTGCAAATCCAGGCTTGCCAAGTTCACGTCACTGAAGGTTATTCCTATTAATATCAATTAAGATCCAAGCTGTTTGAGTTTCTTCAATAATGATGCTCAAGTAGATTTAAAGTGCCATTTCACAGAAAGCACACCTGTAGCGAAATGGTGGCACCTATTCTTCTCTATCTAAAAAGACCAAAAACTATAGATATGTGTCACTGAAACATGTTCAAGCACCAGTAACTAAGGCACACTAATTCCTAAGACAGCTCCAAAGACCTGTGTATGTACTTCCAGTTAAGAAATGCAGTAAAAACCTTGTTCCTTAATTGAATAAGAGATGTTATTACACCATCACTTATGAACTGCAATTAGATCAGCCTGTGAAGTTGTGTCAAAGTGGTATCAAGCACGTTGTGTGACTTCACTGGTTAGTGCACTTAGAGACCATCAAGACTAGAAGAAACTCCTCCCTTGCCTTTTATCTAGCTAAACTACAAGATCAGCAAAGAAATTAATCTTCTCACCCTAAGAGAAGTCCATGCCTTCCCTCACATAGCTTTTGACTTTCTGTCTGATGACTATTTTAAGTTATTCAAACATATTTCTCATTGAGCCACTAGGGGCTTATAAAAAACAATTATCACCTTTCAACGATTTTCTTTAAACTGCAAGCAAACAAGTTCAGATACCAGAAGAGTGATACCAATTGAACCAAGTCTAACTAAACTGAGGTTTAGGAATGACCAAATTAATAATTTTTCATCATTTCACTTCTACTTGACAGATAACAATACAGGACACATTTTTCCCCATCCAGTCTTACCTCACAGATCAAGGACACATTTTTAAACAACTTTTTCTTAGATCCATTTTATGCAGTGATAAAACAAACAAACAAACAAAACAACAACAAAAACCAAAACCAAAACCACAGCAATGGTTTCAAAGATAGTGCTAGAGACTGCATTGTGAGACTAATGTAATTTATGATGGATTCAGAGGAAACAGTAAGAATAGTAAAATCCAGCAACATACACAGGATGTTTTGAAAGCTGTTTTCTGCACAAAGAAAATATTTTCTTCTGTTATTTGCTACTTAGCAATGACCTCTACCATAAAGAAAGTTTAAATAAGAGCAAGTGTTCAAATCCTGGAAGATATAAATACCAAGAAAAATCCAAGAGATTGTAAGGGCAATTTGACAAGAAAAATGTATGTTTCATTTTCAAAAGAATCATGTTATCACTGGGGACAAAAAAAAAAAAAAAGTGTTGCAGACTGAAGGCATAAATATTAAAGAAGGCCTAAGGTGATGAATGCACTGAATACACACGGGAATACTTTTTTTTAAACTAATACCACCTGTATAAAAATATTTGGATGATCTCTTGAGACACGCTTTAAAATTACTCAATATTTGAAAGTATTCTGGAAATCCACCTTTTGAGGAACTAGTAAGAAATGACATTGTAACATATTAAACAGTTAATCCAAACTTCCATCTATTTGAAGCCCAAGGTAGAAATCAGAATAAAAATAGGACAAGATGCTCTAGACAACCAATATTTTGTTCAGTGCTTTGCTAAATGAACCAAGGACTTTTTAAATCAGTATTATTAGAATTTAACAGAGAAGATGGTAAGTCAAATACACGTGGTCATGACTTTTCCAAACTTCCAGCTGGGAACACTCATGTGCTTTAAGCAGTCACTGGAGGTGGCCAATAAAGGACATGTCAGGTCAGCTGTATTGCATTGGTCCAAGCAGCTGAAGATTCAAGGCTCTGCTGAAATCTCTAAACATCATTCCAGTCATCCCCAGGGACTGAGGCAAAACCATGCAAATTATTTATGTTAGGTTTCACAAAGGAAATCATTATTTAACTATCTTGGCTTACATTAGCCCATCAGATCCATTTTTCTCTTTCCTGCTGTGTTGAAGAAATCCACATCAGAACAGCACTCTACCCCAGCCCAGACCTTGGGCAGCAATTTGCGTGCCCTTTGTTCAATCAAAAATATCACACTGTGAATCAATTTTAGCTAAAATAGGCATGACACAATGCAGTCTGAAGAGAGAGGGTGTAGAACCAGGTCCATAGTTCCTCTCTTTTGGCAGATGTGTGACTGGTTTAACCTCCCATGGAGATTTATCTGCCATTCCAAATGAATTTCACCTTCTGCAGAAGAAAAATGTGTGTATATGTGAGCACTAGGGAGGAAAAGTACAACCTCTCATGCTTTACAGAGATGAATGACTTTGAAATCCATGTTTCCACAGAACTCTTCCTAATGCCACTGATTTCACCCCAGAAAAATCAGGTCTTTAAGGCTTTTACTGGACACTGGCAAGACAACCCCTTTGCATCATTTCACTCTGCTACTCCGTGTGACCACAGCAAGGACAACAAATATGTTGTTTGGTCCTCATGGTTTTCTATGTTCGCCACAAAACATCAAGGGGCACCATCTCCCTTCTGATTTCTCCCAAGTGACATTAGTTAATAATGCCTGAAAAAGCTGCCAGGAAGAAAGAAAGGCGTCTCATTTGAAGAGGGAAAAGTCCAGCAGCACCATGGGACTGCTGCTGAGGAAGCAAGAACAAGATGAAATTATGCTGGAGAGAAGACAAGAAAGAGATGAAAATAGAGACAACTAAAACAAAGATTATCAAGACGAAGGCAAAAGAAAGAGCAGCCTAAGGACTCAATGGTTTGTGTGAAACGTGCTTTCTAAACTTAGAAACTGGACCTCTGCACATTCAAAATCTGTAGAGAAACCAGGTGAGTCAGAAGCAACTTGTCAGTGCTACAATAAGTCTGCATCAAGTAGACAGAGAAAATAACTTTTGAAACTGAAGTCTATTCATCATTCAAAACCAAATGTAGTACCACTCCTGTTTAACTCAATGCTCCTTCCAAAAAAGTGGTTTAGACTCACTTTATTAGCTTACAAGTTCATTTTTATTCTGGCCAGATTCACTCAGACACCGTTGTGCTTCCTCATCTTGTCATAAGAACACAGGACCAAGCCAATTTCAAGGCTATTATTTCAGTACATAATATTACATTTATCATTCAAAAGCAAGCATTTTATTTAAAAAATATCCCAACTAGCATCCTGTACCAGGTAAAATCTTTCTAAGTTCCTTCCATCACCATTTGGTCCAACACCACCAACATAAAAAAGACCACATAATAAAAAATTCCTATTTTTTTCCCAGAAGGTAACTGCTTGAAGCACTGCCTGAATTAACATTCAGCCAAAGCTGAACTTAACTCAGATAGTTACTTTACATAATATAGAAATGACAAATAACAGAAATCTGCAGAACTACACAGATTTTAGGAAAGTCATTTTATGAGTGCTCTTAAAGTAACTATTTCTTTAAATAAACTGAAATTGTGTTCTTGTTTGCATTACCAGATACAAGCTAGCATTTCCTAGTCTTCTTCAGATGAAGGCTTCATGAGAAATCCCATTACTATTTTTCATCATTTTTGGTCAGGCTTTTCCTCCTCTAGTCATGCAGTTATATCATTAACCCAGAGAGACATGCCTTCTCTGAATTTTCCTGTGTACTTTCCACAGAGGGACATAAGAGCACAAAGCTCTATTTCTCCTTACAGAAATGCTACACTGGTATAACACAACTGTATCTGTATATGCAAAACCAATCCATGTACAACATGGAGTATAGTTTCTTCCTTCAGTATTAGTACACCCATGTAAACAACGAAGGATTCCAGCTTGCTGAAATATGATCTGGAGAATAAAGATCACCAAGAGAAGACATTAAGTGAAATTTATTCATTTAGCAGAATGAAAAAAAGGCTGAATGGAATATCTTCACATAAGACAACACTGGAAGAGAAAGAGGAAAAAGGAATGTTTATACAGGTATCTTTGTGCATTGAGTACTTGGACTGACCATGATTAAATGTAAAGGTGGTTCGAAAAGCTAGGTTTTGAGAGACTTTCCCTAATGACCAATAAAGGCATAAGCTAAAATTAAAAGATTTCAGTGGAGCGTAAAGTTATTAATGGAATATACAGCTGCTATATAAAATATATTTCACCCATTCTTGATCCATAAAGGAGAGGCAGTATGACAGATATTTCCACAGTCTGTTCTTATAAGTATGTTTATATGCATTTATTCAGAGCTATTATCAATAGCATTTTTCAGTGTGTTACAAAGACCAGAAGCTGGCATCAGCCAACTTGCATTTAGAAACAGCAGCCAAAAGAATTGCATAATGTAACTGTGCCATACCCTTTTAAAATCTTTGTCCTCCACTTAAATGCAATGACCCTAGAGTAAGAAAAATTTCCTGAAACATACAAAGGTGTTTTGTTTTGGTTTTTTGACAAGGACAGAATATATTTGTTTCCCAAATTAGGTGGAAACCTACAGATGTTGGCATTAATGGTACTGATGGGAATCATGATCATCTGTCACAAAAATATATAAATCCTTTGGGCTCTATAACAAGTTGATAGCGTTCATGTGAAATATTAACTAGGCATAACGCAGACATTGACATTTAACTCTGTATTTCCACTGGATCTTTTTCCACCTCATCGTTGCTCTCCCCAGTTTTCTCAGGCTCTGTATTTTATAGAAATGACCATATGTTTAGATTTCTATTTGATGACATAACTGCAAAACTGCACTGAGCAAACAGCTAGAGCTCTGCATGTTATGTGTCCACAGAGCTGAAGAAACCACCTGCAATGCAGTGAAAGCCACATGAACAACTAACTTCCAATTCTTAACAATCGAATGGGTATTTACATTGCCAGCTATAGCAGAAGCATGAAACCATGCACCCTGTAATATAAGTTAGGACCCTCTGCTACTTTTATAGACAAAACAAAGGAAATGGTAAATTTGAACCTAAGTTTCTGGTTCTGTGGAAAAGAGAAGTTGGCCTTTCCACTGATCTATCATCACTTACAATACAGCAATATGGTATGACAAAAATTTCATGAATCTTTTATGAAGCTGTAGGTGGTAGAAAACTGCTTCTTCCTCAAAAGAGCAAAATTAAAGTTACGATCTTTTTCTCACCAAGAGTTCATTCGCAAACCCAAGAACCCTCTTCTCCTTAACAAGCTTCACTAGAAGTGGGATGCTTTCCACACATGTGCAAGATGTTGACAAATAGGCTTTTTTCTGGTTAAGTCTACTTCACTAAAAAATTTCCAACAGCAACTTCTGAAACACTCAGAAGAGAACATGCTCAAAGTAGAGCAGCCTGAGATGGGCATGGGGAGAAGGGATGTAACAATAAACCCAAGTATCTGTCTTGTTGTCTCATGTATAACTCATTAGATCATCCCTACAGAAATCTCCAGAAGATAAAAAGTCATCAGACACAGGACAGTATTTCATTCTTGTATCAGAACACATCTTAAGGCTTTCTGTTCCTGAGAATCTAAACTGAGGATGCAGTATGTGTTTTCAAGGCACTGAAGAAGCCCTGAGTACTTTTGCCCTCTTCAGGTTGAACTCCAGATTATGAAAGCAGAAGGAAGTAACTGAAACTGAGACATTAACTGAAACCCTCTTATGCAGTTCCACATTGCCTCTTGCCAACTTCAAGGTTTCATTAACTCACCTGTATAGCAGCACTGTTCATATATATTCTGTGCTGCACAAGTGCAATCCTTACCTAAAAGAAGAATCCCACTGAACAGAACCATTCCACACTAAAACGAGGCACCTCTGTAAACCTGCAGTTTTTAACTGAACACAACTCCCATTTTTTTGTCAGCGTAAGGTCCATAGCACTACCTTGGTACCAGAACCTTTCTGCAATGACAAGTGATATATGTGTGTAAGTCACATAAGGAGTAAACATCACATGGGCAATAAACAAAGCAGAGGTGGCTAGAGAAGTAAGTGGAGCATGTTTCCTCACAATATACAGTGCTGTGACCATGGAAATGTTCTCCAGAGTCAGAACGGTGGCACTGAATGGGTCTGTGGATGCAGCATGCCAGTTTGCCAGCCCTTGGGAAGCCAAGTACCCCTCAGTTGTCCTAGAGCTGTGCTAGCAATACAGGTTTGCCCACTGGTGTTCCCCATTGGCAGGATCACTCCATGTGGTACTTGGAGAAGTTGGAACCTTTTGCTCAAATTGGTTCTCTTTTTCTGGATTTTTAATTTTTAAAACTGTAAATAGGCTTTAAGATTAAAACTAAAACAAATGATAAGCATTTAGCTTTACTAGTGCTTTTAAAAATTTCTTTATAAGCATGTTTATACTTTAACGTGTTTACTCAGAGCTATTATCAATAGCATTTAAAATAGGAAATGCCTGATTTTTTTCAAATGCTACAGAAAGCCAAACTTTCAAATCTCACAGAGAACAAAACTTCAGACCTCTGCATTCCTCTATCAGAATATTAAAAGTAATTAAAACTCATCCAATGGAGCTAATTATCTTTTCAACAGAGGCACAGCCAAGATTCAAGAAGGGAAGTTCTATTAAAAAGCAAACAAGCAAACAAACCAGAAAACACCCAACAGAAACCAGACATACAATCAACACAGTCTTGTACTCTCTAGAAAAACATAATTGGTCTAACATGACATAGACATAACTTAGTTCTTGAATAGAAAAAACAGTGCTTGATTACAGGAGTAGAGAAAGCTATCATGATTATCCTAATTAAAAATTTGCCTTATTTATAGTACAATACAAGGAAATGACATTCATTATCCTGTAAACTATTAAGCAAACCATTAAACACTAATAAAATCAATTTGCAAAAAGAGGTGCAATTACATTTGTACTTGTTTGTATGAACTCCTTAGTGAATTAAAACCAAAGTATCACTCAGTTTCTGTATTCTTTGTACAAGCAGTGCAAAGGTGTTTGAGAGATAGAAATAAATAAGTATCTCTTAATTAGCATACTAACAGTTGTTTAATCAGTTAACTTCCAATTAAGTAGTGACTTGCACATCAGATTTGCAGAACACCAAGTTCATAAGGAAAAGAAATTTAAAAAAGCACTTCCCACAACAAAACATAAATGCAAGTCTAAAACCATTTTACCACATTTTCAAATGAGTTGATTTATTCTTAATTAACTGATGAAGCACCATTCTGAAGTCTTTCTATCACTACACACACAATTAACTCATAAGCAATCAAGGAAATTAGAAAAAAATTAGAAACAGGCTTGTCATAAAGTGTTGTTGATCATGTACACCTGCGATGCGCATCTGCTGGAATTAACTCACATCTTGAAATAACTGGACCAGGTGGGTTTTTTGGTTTGTTTGTTTGTTTAATATATATGTATTCTAAGCACAATACTTCCACAATCTGGACTGCTTGAGTTAAATAAAATGATTGCCCCATAGGTCAAACTTGCCAATTGCTCTGATCCAGGTGTAGGACCTTGCACTTGTCATGGTTAAACTTCATGAGGTTGGCATCAGCCCACCTCACAAGCGGGTCAAAGTCCCTCCCTTTTTTTAGTTTGAAGCCATTCTGTCTGATCGTATCCCTACATGTACTATTTGTATGTACAAGGCCACTCAAGCTGTTGTCTGGGTATTTAAAGTTACTAGAATCTGTGGAAAAGAATTTATTTAACAGGATGTTATTAGACCTGTTTATTCAGAAAGAAGGATGTTATCAGAGCTGTTGTCCAAACAGATTGACTGCAGGTTTGCATTTAGGCATCATTATAAACATTAATAATATTTTGTAAAGCTCCTTGAAATTTGTGTTCAAGTGGCAGAAGAACATACTTCTTTCAGAAAGGAAGAGAAACTGGGGAACTGCCATTAGGCTCATCAAAAAAACTGATGTGTCTTTTTATGTCCAAGTATTTCAACTCTAATAAGAATTCCTGCTGTACATACCATCTAAATTAGAAGACTAGGCTTTTTTCCCTTTCCTCAACACTCGTCTATCGTCTCTACTGGTGATGCAGCATTATTGCCCCTAAAACTGAAAAATGTGTTTCTCTTAAAAAATATAACTATTTAAAGAGGACTGTAGAAGGATGAAGCACTTTCAGTTTCCTAGTGTTCAGAAGAGACTCAAGATGTACGCCTGTTCCTAACAGATTTTTCCGCTCCCTTGCCAGGAAAATAGGAACATTAGAGGTAATTACAGAATTCCCGCAGCTCCCACTGACAGCAGGATCATGTTGTATCCCTACTCAGTAAACACAGACTAAGAAAGTCCCTTGCAGATCTCCCAGTCAAAAGAGACAAGGCAAACTGAAAGCACAACAAAGTTTTTTTCCTTTGTCATAATTGCCATTTTTACTACCAGAAGGATAACAGTACTTATAACTATACCATAATTAGTACAACCACAGAAAAGAAAATATGCAGACAAAATGCTTGGAAAGAAAAATGAAGGGCCTAAGTTATTTATAAAAACATTTTGTTTCTTTTTTTTTTTTTTTCCATTTTAACCAGTAATGCTTTATAAAAACAGACATTTTTTTAAAAAATATTACAGAAAGCATAATGAATGTACTTTCTTTACCCTTACATGATTGAAATCAGAGTGTAAACCAATCCAGTTAAGGGAACTTAAAGATCTTGGCTGAAAATATGTAAAATGATTTGTTTAAGTGGATGCAAAATAAGATAATGGATCTCCCTGTGCTTTCATGCCAGAACTCAGGTTTGGAGTATTGAGTTTTCATCCCAGATAACTTATTTTAGATAACAAAAGCCTGGCAATAAACATACCTTTCTATTCTAATTATTTAATATGTATACTTATTTTTGGGAAAACATTTTGTTTCTCTTTTAGAGGATTTCAGGCTTCAGAAATGTTATATGAATTATATCTTTTCATTTTTTTTATTTGACTGCTTCCAATGGCTGACAGAAAGTTTCAAGCTCTCTTTATCATCTGTTGCATCCCAGGAACTCGAGGTGGTTATCAAAAAGGGGAAAATACTCCATTATTTTAAATTCTTCACTATAGAGGTTTTATTTTTGAGCTTCACCTATAGCTTACCAAACTAAATGAAATTGTCTTACTGAGAATCTACTCTTCAGTCCGAGATTCACTGAGCTTTCATTACTCTATTCTGAATTTGCTTGCTGTGGTTCCTTCCCAATTAAATTAATATATGCATTCCAGTAAGAGGAGAAAAACAGAAGGTCCCTTTCATTTGAACCTTTCCATATAATCAAGACACCACTACCAAGGATAAATTATTTGCCATTGCATCCAGCCAGTCAATCCTGGGTTTGGAATCTTTTTTCTTATGGTAAGGAGGCCCTCCATTTGTTAAGGAAATAACTCCCCAGTCCTGTGGACCACAAAAAACAAAATTAAAAAAAAAAAAACAAAAAACAAAAAAAAAAAAAAAAAAAAAAAAAAAAAAAAAAAAAAAAA
>JBAFWW010006540.1:0-24565 GCA_036873685.1 Agapornis canus
AAAAAAATTTTAAAAAAAAAAAAAAAAAAAAAAAAAAAAAAAAAAAAAAAAAAAAAAAAGACCCTCAAAAAGTTCTTTTTGGCTGTCAAAATGAAGGAGTTTTCCAATTTTTACTTTCCCCTTGAACCCACTTTTTTCATTTGGCATCTGAAGTGACAATATCTGTTTAGCCCTGAAGGGAAGGGAGTATCAAGTGGGGATGGACAAGAAACAGAAGGACACAGCATAGCCAAGAAGCCCATCACTTACTGCAGGGACACAAACTGATGCCAAGGGATACAAAATCTATCTGCCAATAAACCCTGCCTACCTTGCCACTTCTAAAGCACTTCCTAAAACCTTACTGTCACACTAAACTGCAGGACTCAGGATAGTCAAGGGAATGCGAGTGTTAAATTAGAGCAAAACAACAGTATCCTCACGTAACTCATTTTATGCAATATTTGGAAGAAAACTTAATGAAGAGCTTTCCATCCACACAAGACCAGAAGTTGCTTTCAGAAGGGCACTTCAGATCTGAGGCCCAACTAAAATTTCATCTCAGTTCCACTGATTTTTTTTCCTCTTCTCTTTTTCCAGGATCAGAGATTTACAAGATTAGCACTAAGTACATGTGCTTATCTTCATCTTAATGGCATTACTGGTGCCCTTCCAAGGCAATTCAAACTATTTGTCAGGGATTAGTGAACCTTCCTGTCCCCAGAGAGGTCCTGGCTCTGAGGATGGTGCCACACACTGTCCTCCCCTGCTGCCTTTCCCAGCCCTCAGCCAACTGCTCTTCCATTGTTTGGCAGTAGTAGAAAATTCCTTGTTGTCCGTAAAGTGAAGTGCATGCTAAACCTAGATGACAGGATCAGGAAACATCTTAAAACAACTTAGCAAGACAACAAAGCAGAGCAACCAATTACCAATCACATTGGTTATTCTAACATCCCTCTGGCCTTCTGCTCTTTGCTTTCAATCTTGCAAAAAAAAATGACTACACTATTAGTTTCCTAATTCCTTTTAGGAGAAGTCTTTTTAGGAGAAGTGTTTTTTAAGCAGTAGTGTCTCCTACTAGAGTTGATGGTATGACCCATTCAAAACTCCAGTAGGACTCATAGCATTTAAACTATTTGCAGATATATATCCAGGTACAGTTACCAGCCCTGTGTAGCAATTAGACCAGAAAAACACTCTCAGTGCCCATGAGAGAGATATCAAGTCCTTTGCAAACCCAGAAAAACAAAAAAACCAGGAGCAGACTGATCATCAGTAACTCTTTCAAACATGGTTTGATTTTGCTCCTCTTTGCACCAATGCCTCCTCCTTTTCTGCCTTCCTCTATAGTTCTTTCCTCAGCTGTACACAAACATCCTTCCCATTATTTGCAACCACAGAAAAAAGCACCATAGAGTCAATGATGTATCTAATACAACGTGATGACACAAAGACAAGAACTTCATTTACAACCACTGCTCAACACCAGATCATGAGCCCAACATTCAGAGAACGCAACACTTAATGAAATCTTTGATAAAAAGTGATTTTTTAAGGTATAAATTTTGTCACATGAATTGGAAGCTGATAATTTGATCTTTTACTGCCACCTGAACACAAGATATGGGACGAAGTTCTGAGATTCTTCTATCCTGGGACTGCAGAAGGACTTGTGTGATCTGCTCTTCCACAACTCAAGCATTACAACAAGCACAGTGTTCAAAAGACTAAAAGAGACTTCCTGTCACTTGAGCTTAACTTGTACTTTGTCAGCAGCTGTATAAAGGTATCAGGGACTACTCGTTCTGAAAAAAGTAATCCCAAGCTGTATCTGTGAGTTTATTCAAAATTATTTACTGGTTTTCAGCCTAAAAAGTCCTGTTTTCAACTAAACTTCCAAAGTATTTGACTCTCTCTGATTTTCTCCTAGCCATAAAGTCTGAAAACTTAAAAACTCAAAGTTCTTGGAAATTTGAAGAACACAAAAGTGGTGCTACACGGGGGTTACACTTCATTCGTGCTCATAGAAGTTTCTGTTTGCTGTGCAAGCAGAAGCAAAAAAGAAAACTATTATTCTCCACCTTTAATCTGCAGGAAGATGTGGTTCAATACAGCATCAATCTGCCATTTCAGTGTTAAATCTCACACAAGACTTCAAGAAATCAGTTCTCAATGGCCCCCACAGACACATGCACCATCCAAACATCTTACGGGATTACATCCTAGCACCTCTGAAACAACAGGATGGATTTCAGAGCTGTAAATGTTCTAGAAATGGCCATTACAAGAGCAATGAAACAATCATGTGCTCAGAAACAATCTGCTTCCTGACCCAGTTAACTCTGAACTACTGAAATTCCATCTGAAGGATTCCAATATTATCCTGCTGGATTGATTATCAGAACTGCTTAATGCTAGAAGTGAAATATGGAAATATCTTTTAGCTCACAAGAAAAACCTTGTTTAGAGTTAAGCACACCATAAGTTTAAAATCCCACATATTTTCATGCTCCGGTTGCTTCAGCTGTGCTTGTATAAACACAGCACTGAAATAAACATGAAAAGCTTATCCTTGATTTTCACTATAGATCTATTTAATGAAACATAATGAAGCATGACTAATACTACAAGCAAACACTCCCTTCTTAGGAGTTTCTGTCACTATGGCTTTCACAGACTGCAGATGCTCCCAGTTGCACCAGAGTACTGCACTTGCACCTTACATCTCTACCTCTCATTCTTTAAAGTCAGGTTTTTCTACTCAGTTTTGCAGTGCTAAATATTGTATACATTTAAGTATGGACTTCAAATCCATTCAAATCATGCAAGCAATAACACCACAGTATGAAATGAACTTCTAATTTTAGGCTAAAAGCTCTCATCACTGCATCTGAGTGCATTAGTGGACCACGGTCTTGTTTAGGTATGTCTGATTCCACCACTGTGCTCCCTGTTCTTGCTTGGGTGGCTTTTCAGATGCAGGATTTCACACAGACTAAAAACATTTCAGTCCATTTTGGCAAAGATTGAGAAAATGATTAAAAATTCATGCCTCTGATACCTTTGCTTTGCACAGGAAAGCAGAAGACCTCAAATTCTTACCTGTCTTCATAGCTGCAAATGCTATGCTAGCTGATTTATAAGCCCATATGGTGGAAGATGGAATAAACTGCATAAATAGGAAATGGCAGAATAATGAATGAGTAGCTGAAACAGCCAGGGATTTCAGCATCCATGCAGCAGGACAAGGTAAACAGAGACATTCCTTAAACCTCTATGTTAAATTGATGTTGGGAAACATCTACCTCCTGATCTGCTATGGAGATGCACTGAAGACCTCTACTGCTCTTGGACTTCAAGATAGCATCCAGAATACTCAAAGCTGGTGTTTGAGACAAGCAACCTGACCTTGGAGTGAGTTAGACCATGTGCAGCCTTGTCAGAGGTGGAGCTACTAGTGTGGATGAGATGAAGGAGTTAGAGAGGCATTGCTAGCTCACGCTGAAGAACAGGCCATTAAAACAAGGTTCATGGGCTGTGTCCACTAATACTCTGCCTTTCTCATCTCCTAAACACTCTGTACAACACTGCTCAGCATTATCCATAAGAAATATGTTTGTTGTTAGTTCAGCTTCATGTACCCACAAAAGTTAATTCAGCTGAGGCAGTGAGTTAGCTTATGGTTTATTTGCTTTCCTCCTGTGAAAATTGCTTTGGAATTTAGTATTGAAAACAGACCTTTCTTTTCAGAAACACCCTCCCACACAGCACACACTGAGTTTGCCAACAATTAACCAGTCAATCTGTCTGTAAAATAATGAAATATGGTTCAAAGAAAAGAATCTAGATGAATTAATTGAAGACTAAACATCATGATGTTTTTCCCATGTACCATACATGTTTTCTAAAGACAGCATGACCCATGCCCTGTGAGAATCAATTGTATGGAAGTCGTGGTTAAAAACAGCAAAGTTTGCTCTCACAGTCACTGTTACATATCTCAGAAGGTATCATTCTTTTCAGAGGTGCTTAGCAAGGGTGAACAACATCAAGTTCCCTTGAGAAACAGTACTTCTCCCGATAGGAACCTGAAGCATGGGAGCTTTCAACAATAATGGACCTGTGGCTTTTTGGTATCTTCGTTCACTTTTATGTAAATCTCTCAAATGTACAATTGTAACTTAATCAAATTAGAGCTTAATCAAATTAGATCCTATCTCAGTCATTAACCATGACATACACTGGGCAGAGACATTTCCCTAAATGCATTCTGCATTATGGGTTTTTATCTGCAACACAGTTAGAGAGAAAGCATCTTATGGATCCACATCAAATTCCAGAAGGTATCACCACCCAGGATGGTGTTTGCAGACTACATCGTACTGCAAACTTGTTACCATGGCTGCTCTCTTTTGGACTGTTCTTACATTTACTTTTTTTTAACTTCTTTTTTTGACATTTGCACTTCTTGACTCCATGCCTGAATAAATCTCCATGCCCTTTCCAGTTGCTGTAACTAATCACCTCCCTGCAAAATGCAGGAGAGAGCCTGGAGGTATTGAAAAAGCTTCAAAAGTAGACGTTTTGAGAATACCAATGGTGGCCTTAAAAAAACAGAACAGACCAACAAAATCACAGTTGTAACACTGGCAGTTCTGTGCTGTAATGTCCTTGGGGTGAAGGACAAGATCTCTCAAGGTACTAAGCACTCTGGCTGTGATTTAGCATTTCATAACCTTAGGGTTCAGCAGATAAGCAGTTACAGAGAGTCAGCCTCACTTATCCTCTGCACTACACACATGCTCAGGAGTTAGGTAGACTGGAATGAGATTACGAGATCATTATGCGATTCAGCAGTACCAGCTCAAATTAGTGTTAAAAAACCCCAACCCTAAAGCAGTGATCATGGGTTTTTAGCATTTCTCATATTTTGGATGACAAAAAGTCACCCAAATCTTTCTAGCATAAATGAATGTATAGCTTGGACACCTCAGAATTGCATCACCTGAAATTAATTTCTATGTTTACTGCAATTCCTGAATTATTGACAACTGTTTGATTCAAAGAATTTGCTAGTTCTCCAACAGCATATGGGCACCAGTCTGCAAGACAGATCACGCCTGCAACAGTGCCAAGCAGGATTCTGCCTGGTATAGCACATTTATTCTTAAAGACTGAAATGTGCTGCTCAGAGAACAAACCCAGTTCCAAAATGCAGGATAACATCATTATAATTAATGATCTGTAATATCATACCATGATTGCTTCATTCCTCCTCTTTCTCCATCCATATGATGCTTGTGGTTAAAAAGAAACATGAAAGTATAATAAATGTAAGCTGAGTGCAGAGCTGTATATTTTGACAAACTCGCATGACCTTTCCCACTGAAATTTACATACAAACATTTCCAAGACTTTTTATTCAATTGAGAAAATGAATTAGCATTTTGAAAGTAAATATAACCTTTCTGGAAAATATGACCCCACGAAAGGAAAAAAAGCCCTTATATAACCAAAATTGCATTTGGAATGCAATTTTCATTCATGTAGTTCACCCTAAGCTGAAAGTCAGGTCTTATATGTCATGAATACTGGTAACATAAGCAACAAAACAAAGATGTAAATCTAGTGTACAGCAAAGGTCTCCATTAAGGTACCCTGACTTCTGAATTCTATGAGCAAGCAAATATTACACAAATACATACTTAGAAATGGTGGGAAAGAAGTGAGGCAAAGGCTGTTCAGGCCCAGTTTTATTTATTATTCATAAAACTTAAATGTTTAGGTAACTCAGCTAATATTTATTACCTAACATTTTCTGCCTGAAATCCTCAGTTTCCTTTCAACCCAATATTCACATAGACTAGTGGAAGATGCCCCTGCCATGACAGTGGGGTTGGAATTAGATGATTTTTAAGGTCACTTCCACCCCAAACTATTCAATGATTCTATCATTTAAGCTATTTAAATCATTTCAACATCAATCAGTTGTAAAAGCTTTTCTGTCATGTTTCTCTTAACATGACATCCTGAACAAGCAGAGATGGATGTTCAGGTTGAAATAGCAAGTGTTATGCCAAATAAGTGAGTTACACCTTGGGTCACGATGTACCATGCGTATGGCTAAAGGCTTCAGCATAGCAAGGGGTATGGAGCTAAACAGCACAGTAGAGTCTAATCCAGAATTCCTGCTTGGAATCAAACAAGTTATCCTGGGTCAGCAGAATATAGTTATATGTGTGCAGCTTCTACCAAACCCACTCAGGGTCCTCACAGCATCCCGACTCCTTCCCAAACACCACTGGAACCATTCATATCACAAAGCATTTGATTTACATGAGTGCCAGCTTCCCAGTATCCTCATAAAAATAACCTCCTGAAAGCAGGTTATTTCCATTCTCCATGGAATATGAAGGCATCTTTGGCCTAACATGTCCACAGCTGTGGCAAACCAGAGTAATCCCACAGAAGTCAGGGAAGATGCACGAGCTCATGCTGCTTCTGCTTGTGCCAAGGTACTAGAAAGATCCTACCCTTAGCACTGCCCTGATTCTACTCAAGCGTTGCCCCACATCTGAAGTATTCCCTGTTAGTTTTTGAAAAGACATTCCCATTTATATCCCAGCATCCTCATGCCAGCAGAGATTACAAATTTCTCAACTAGGTGCAAGTTACACTGCTCTGCTTAAAGTTGATGCCAGTTCCATGTTACCAAGATCAGTGCAAGGTGTGTGGGAAGCAGAAAGCTCTAGTGGAGAAACAAGCAACTTTCACATGGATTTTAAAGAATCACACAGTACTCATCAAGTAGATTGCTCTTCACTTTGCTTTCCCTTGAAAACCCATTTAAACTTCCATAATCTAGGTTTATTTGTGCCCTGATGTTTTCCTCAAGTTCTAAGCATCCTGCAGTTCGATGAAGTACAGCTCAGCTTGCAGGTTCTCAAGAGCTATGACAAATTCTCAGTGCCTTGATTTTCCTCTCTTTGACTCCAATAGGAGGCAAAATCCTTGACAGGTTTAAATAGCCAGAACTGCTTGAATACTGTGTACTCCACTAATGAGCCCATGCAGCAGGCAGTGCAGTGAAACTTGGTTATCATCCATGCATGTTGCTTTAGGAGCACTAAACCACAGGGTGGAAGTGCCTTTGATCAACAATGTTGTCAGAGCAAGAGTTTCAAAATATGCAGCTCCCACTGAAATCCAAACTCTACCCACTGCCTTTAAAGCAAACAGATTTAGGCCAGCACCGAACACTATTGAATATCCAAATCTGAATAACTCTGTGTGGGCACCACTTCCTAAATGAAAAAGACACAGGGAAAGGTAGAATTCACTAAACCCACACCTGAACCTTTGCTGAGCTTTGAAAATTTGGTTTCGATTAATTTGTCATTTTTTTGTTCTCTCTCAAATGCTGAGTGCTGGGAGCAGCTGGGAGCAGGACTGCCATAAGTGTTGTTTCCATGGCATTTCCAGTCCATCTGGAAGCCAGAAACATTAGAAAGCTCATGAGACAGCCTGCTTTCAAGAGTTCTGAAGCAAATTTTGGCTGATGCAGGATGTTTGGATGACTTGAGAAAAGCATCCAAACTGGGGCATATCTCATAGCCAAGAAAGCTTAGGGATCTTTCCCTGCAACAAAATGTGATTTGAGGAAGGCAGGAATGGGCTAGTATTTCTTATAGCTTATCAGAAGCATTTAAAGGCAGACAAAGCCTGATAACAGAAAAAGAGATCCAGAAATATATGACCAACTCTTTGTTTTCCAATTCAAGTTTCAAACTGGACTAAAATGCAGCTCTTCTGACACACAGAAGCATTCATTGGGGTGAAATGAATTTTGTAGGGTCTGAAGATGGGAAACTGTGTGCTAGGGTCTCTACCCTGGACAGGAGATGCTTCTGTATGTGAGACAAGAGCAACTTCTGCTTTCCCCATTTTATCTAAAGTAAGCCTAGGTCCTAAGTACCTGACAAGATGCCCGTATAATTTTCAGTGGCACAGGTTTTTCCACCCATATACTAGCGAGAGCAAAGCTGAAAGTCTACAGTTAGGTTTTGCATCTGTAATTGACATTTTCATTCTTGTGATTGAGCCTTTCCTTTGGCAAGTTGCTATTAGCTTGTTATCAAGTTTTCCTTGAGTGCCAAATTGAAACGATATAAAAAAATAATAGCTCATTCCTGCTGGACACTGGTAGCTGAGGTGCCAGGTCCAGAAGAATTTGTTATGGTGATAGCTTGCAGCTTGGGCAGTCAGGCAAGTAATGAATTTTCCTGGAGTTCAAATGATGTTGAAGAAGCCCCATAATCTCACCTGAGAAATGAGTTTACAGAAAGCTTCAAGTTCACCCTAAGTTTGGACTATGAAGCCATGCACACACATTGCTCAGAGCAATTTAGAGCCCCAGTTGTTTCTATTGACCAGAGGTGAATATGGAAATGGGCTTGTTTTGTACCCACCCCTCCTGCTACACACACAAACTACTGTTCTACTGCATGGCATGGGCATGGAGCCTGTCTGGAGAGCCCAAACACCTCCTTCAGCACTCCCCCTGATTCACAGCCAAGCAAGAGCCTTGAGACATCAGGGAACAGCACACACTGCTGACACAGACACTTTGCTCACCTCATGATATGGTTAGGCACACGCAACCCTCTTTTCAGCAGCACCTTCTGAAACCAAGGTCCATCAAAGGATGAGAGGGCCACAGCTGGAGAGCAGCCACCAACAGCTGTATTACTGCTCACCCTATCACTTTGCTCGTGGGCATGCAGAGAGATGGTAGGAACATGCACACTGCAGCTCCTCCTCAAATCCCTAAAACACCTGACGTCTCAATATGATATGAGCCCTACTTTTCTGACCCCCTAACCTGCTTCTTATTCATCAGAGATGTGTTCTTTCTGAACAGAAAGCCTAAAACTTCAAATACAGATTTTTCTGCATGCTCTTGGTGGAATCAGAACTGCCTGCTATAGCTAGTACCTCAATATACAGGGGTGGAAAAGCCTCAAACAAATAAACACCTGAATGCATTCATTTATCCTTCCATGAAGCACCAAGTTCATAGTTTTCTATAAATCAAACAGAAGATGAACGCAAAGTGTGATTCCAACTTCTCAGTGCAGATACAACAATTTCCTGGCTCCAAACCTCAATCAGCCACCATGCAAGAAAGTGCATACGCATGTTTGTATCTCTTATTTGATCAATGTCAAGATTGCTTCCATTTTTAATTTCAAAAGAAACGAAGAAAACACATTTTTTAGCTTTGCTGCAAAGAGCAGATTCAGCTAGAAGATCAAACCCCCACTTGATTGCGTTATTCAGGGTCACTGCAGCAAATTTGGCACATCAACATTTTCAGTTACCTTTTTAGAAAGCAGACGCAGTACATTACCAGATCTTTGGTTTTATTAGCTGCATCACCAATCACAAAGAGACCTCAGTTCAGTTTGGTTTAGTTTCTGTTGCATATAATGCCCCTGGCTTCTGCTGTATGTGCTGCTTCATTTCTGCATTTGAACTTCTTGTTCTGAGTGCAGAAACATGGCCTTCTTTCCTGAATGGACTTCAGAGCTCACAAAATAGGCCAATCTCTTCATATGAATATATTGATTTTAAGAGCACATTTTTAGTTAGAGAGAACAATTTGGCTTCAGATCAATACTCTCTGCTAATGTCATAGGATCTGAGCAGTGAGATCATTTTGAAGAATCTAATATAGGGCTACTCCTCCCAAGGTACAGCTGCAAATTCACACAGTGGGACTCCTTTGTCAAAACAATCCTCTGCTGCAAAAGCCTCTTCTGCCGGAGCTCCACAGGGCTCCGAGTACTTTGACATTTCAATCAACATCTCTCGGCTCACAACTCATTTTCAGCTCTCTGTGCTAAGCAGGTTAGCTCTGGAATTACCCAAGTAAAGCCTTTGTTGCTGCTCCATCAGCTCACAGGGACTGCTGCAGCTCTCAATTCTCTATCAATACACTCCATGGGAAGCATTAAGATCAGTGCAGAACCAGAGAGAGCTTGAGAGAGATTTTCAGGGAATTCAGCATTTTACTTGAGCCTACTTGCTTTTCTTCAAATCTAAAACACAGACATATAGTGTATACAGTAACCTGTGTGCAAGAACTACTGAGAGTATTTTCAGCATGAAACCTGGATAATTCCTGTTTTATATGAACAGTCATATTTCCTCTTTTCCTCTTTTCTTCCTCCTGTTTTTAAGTCCTAAACTAGATGACCTAAGTATATGGTTCTTAATTTTAGTTAAATAGACAGTTAATGCTATGTAAAACCGCAGGGTCTGGCTGCTGTCATTTCCCAGACCAAGAAAATCCTCTCTGAGATACATCTAATTGAGTTTCCATTTTCTCATCCCTGAAGATCAAAGGTGTTTCTAAAACACCTTTTTGACTTTGAAAGCTACAATCTGGTTGAAGCAGGGTGAGAAATGAGTTTGTAATTGCCAGGGACAGTAGTTCTGTGACTTGGTCTAGAGCCATGCTATTAGGAATAAGCTATTCTAAAAAAATGAGACTGAGAATGATTAAATTTAGTATTGGAAACTTAAATTTTGTTTTCCATTTTTAGCTGCAGAAGGAATGATAACAGTTGTTTTTACAAGGAAGAGATAAAACTCATAGGTGCCTACAATCTTGTGGCAGAAATAATGCAAGGAATATAAATCAATACCTGGAAAATATGTTTAAACAAGTTTCTTTTGGAGAGGGGAGATTATTAGAAGTAACAGGGATATGTTGCAATAGCTTTTCTCCAACAGAAAACATAGAAAAAGTGCCACGTAGAGTAACTTTACCTATTAAAACAACCTGTACAGATGTGCTGTGTGACTTTCAACACAAAGAACAATTGAGCCAAGTATTACAAAGCCAAATCCTGTAGTCTCAGGCCAAAGAAAATCAGCTTACACTTTTTGATGCATGATCACTTTTTGATGCTTTAAAGAAAATATGTTGTCACAGAAAGGCTGAAGATTATAACAGACCCTGAGATTTTATTGCAATCACTGAAGAAGCTTTTCTGCTAGAGGAAAATATAACAACAGTTGTGTGAGTTTAGATGGAGAAAACTCAAAAGAAAATTGGCCAGGAACAAGAAAAGAGAGGTGAAAATATCCAAGCATTTTATGAGAAATAAATACATATAACTTGGGAAAATTCATCAACTTTATCAAAGCAAATTGCTCCAAGGATGACAATAGATATTTCCTGATTAGAGTGTTAAGAATTTGTGAGGCTTCATAATTAAATAACAACCACCTCAAGCTAATCAATGACAGAGAACATAACAAAATGAGGAACAATACTCATTGTTTATAAGATGAGTGGTAATAACACTGCAAAATTCAGGGGTTTCAAATACATAAAGTGCTCTGCTTCATGTGAAGTTACAGTTTATAACCAAAGACTGTAAATCCTATAATGCTAAGTCCTTCAGAGTCTTCTAGCGGTGTCTTACCTCTATTTGTTGTCACTTCAGTCAAGCAAGATTCTTAATGAACTGTTCTACAATAACTAAGCAAAGACAGGTAATAAAGTAGATTAATTTGGTCATAAGGTTTTTTCAATTCTTAGCATTGATTATTCAGCACAAACATCAGCAAACACTTCTTTTCCCCTCATTGAAAAGGTCATGCAACAACAGTGTTAAGCATAATTTTGCTCCAGTTATTCAATTGAGGTCTGCACATATGCAAAGAACTTCAGCCTAATCCACTTTATGGTAAGATTTTCCTCTTTTCATCCATCACTTCAGTAAAATAAGAATCCTTACACCTCCCACTTCTTCTAAGTAAAACAAATGCATTTGAAACAGGCAATTTAACTCAGTTACTGAAACTCAGCCTTCGTTCACATTTAGTGATAAACAATACAAGACCAGACAACACTGTTCTTGAAATCTTACATATCAACTGCCCTTCAGTAGTCAATACCTTATCATTCAGACACTGGCTAAATCCTTCTATCACAAAAGCAAAGATTTTCAGGTCAGATCATTACCTGAGAAAGCACAATCTTCTGCATCTGTATGTATTTTCATAGTGTTGAAGGAGCAACACAGCAGCTCCCCACTTGGGGGCTTTGAAGGTAAAGAGGAACAGGGAACAGACACCTTGACCACAACCCTCATCAGTTGAAAAGCTTGAAAGAGCAAATACCCTCTTCAAGGCTTGCTTCACAAAGGCTACCAATCACTACAAGCCTTCCAGAGGCAGGTGATTCATATTTGAATTTTGAAAGAATTTACTAAGAAGAGGGTTTATGGTTCAAAGACAGGTCCACACCATACTTCAGAATACAAGAGCTTGCCCCAAAACCTCAGGGTTTTCTGCTAGGTCCTTGAGAAGCAGTGCTAAACTCAGGGGTAACCCCATTGTTAACAGGAACTTAACTATATCCATATAGCAGCAATTGACACTGAAAGCCTTAACCTTGAGGTCACACACAGGTCTTTCTGACTGCAAAAGTCTGTTTCTGAGTGAATAACTCTTTTCCAGTTACTTTTATAGTACTCAAGTATTAACAGTTGTGGAGGGTATCATTTGTGCAGTGAGGTATATAAAGTTTGTCTATATAAGTTATATACTTAGTTACAGGAGTGGAGGTGGAGGTGTAGTAAAGTGAGACTGAGAAAACATGCACAATGGAGAAAACAAGCTACTGCTTCAAGCCTACAAGCAACCTTCATTTCCTTTTAATTTAAAACAGTTGCCCCTGTTTTTCCTCTGCTTTTCACTCACACTAGATCACATTCTACACAATAACATGACTTTTTTTATCTTATCTGTGCTTCAAGACTGCTGAAGGCTTGGAAAGTAAAGACCAAAACTGGATATTGTTGAATATAGGAACATGACATCGTTTCAAAAGAAAGAAAAAGGATATTTTTTTTCTCTTATTCTCTGCATGATTTTGACTGTCGACATTGAGATGAGGCTTCTGAATAGAAAGTTCTTAGTTCATATGATGATCCATTTTTCCTCTCTTTCCCTTGTTTTTCAAAGCCTTGAGGAAGTTGCACTGTTATCTTTCTTTTTTTAAGATCTAGGATGGTCTTAAGCAAGATAGATAGTCTGTTCTCAGTGCTATGGCATGCATCTGTTTATGAGTAATGAGTATAACAGACAGACTGATTAATAGTGATTTTATATTGTGGGAAGAGACTAGAAAGGAGGACATTATGTGGAATATTTATTAATGAAGTACAGTCAGCACCACAAAATAAATAAGGACTGTGGGGGGAATCAAAAGGAGCGAGATAAAGAGAACAGTGCCCAGAAGCTACAGAAAGAATGGGAATTAGGTGGCCAAGCAAAACGGTGCAAAAGGGGGAAGAATGTAAATGAAAGGCAGTGAAAAGTGAGCAAAAAAGTCACAATAACTTAATTCATGAGCATGAAGGGTCTCTGTTTAATTGTCTAATGCAGGTAAAGAACAGAGAAAATCAGAGTAGTACCTCACTGGCAAAATAGTAATATATGTTTAAAGCAGCAATCATTATCCTGAGGTGAATTGATGCACACACAGCATATCTTTATCAGTAGAGCCATAGTCTGAGTCTCATTCAGGCCCTTAAATCTGCCATTCAAACACTAAATCACAGTTCTCAGATTCAAGATCTGCTGGGATTTTCTTGCTATTGGTATCAGTCTCACAATGCCTTCCAAAAAGTCCCAGGCTGAATTACCCTAAGACTCAGGCAGACCATACAGGAAATCCAATGTCTATAGCTGCAGTGTATATATTTGCAGCTTACCCGCATACTTTGAGAGGCATTCTCACACAGAGAGCAAGAAAAGAAACAAAACATACCTATCCATCCACACAAAAGACAACCTGTTTCCTCTATAGGTTGTATGGTGGTCCTTCAGCAAAGCAAGCAAACAAATCGGTACATAATAAAACCAAAGAAAAGCTATTTTTATTATTCCTACTAGTTTTTATTCCCTTACTCATGTTTTTCATGACTGTCAGAAATAATCTTGGTCTCTTTTTCTTTGGAAACTGAAAAGTTACTGTTTGTGCGCATCCATGGTCAACTGAAATATTGCATATTGCTCATCACTGCTCTCTTTATCAGCTAGTATTTCCACCCTCTAAAATGCCTATAAATTATCTGAAATAGTGCTATGTAATACCTTGTTTCTAACAGCTTTCTGTTTTCTCTCCTGAAAATAACAACCTTGCTGTGGAACAGTAGAATCCCCCATTATGCCAAACAGAAACAGAATCAGTATGAGACCTTCAGTTCCTATTACCAATCATATGCTCATCCACTGACTAAGCTTGAGTTTTGTGGTCCCTTTTCTATCCTTATCTCTTGTTAAGAAAATAGCAGTAGTTTTTTTCCTGTTACTCCACTTAGTCATAAAACCGAGTATAATTGCAATCCTGTTTTATTGTGTTTCTTTCAAAACCACCCCACTTCTGCATTTAAGGTACAATAGAGAAGAATTATTATTGTTGCTACTTGCTGTTGTTGTGTTGGCTTGTATATCAATTATTACTCTAAGGAAGACATACAGAGCTCAGCTGGAAAAAAAGTATGATGGATTTTACCAATCTATTTTCAAGGTTATTTGTCTTTCTGTTTATGCTTTTCAAAGACTTTTATTTTCAATTTCTTCTTTGTCTCGATACCCATGCAATATGATTTATTATCTTCTTAATTCAGTGAAAAACTGCCTGAGTGATATGTAAAGCCAAGGAAAAACCTCATTTGCAGTATATAATTTGTTTCCAGTAACTTGTCCTGTCAATCAACTGCTCCCAGGCTCCTGCAAAAGTATGTCAGAAGCTGCATTTTTCTTTCTATTACCTATAATCAATGTGAAAGGAGAAAGCACAGTATTTGATCTACACCCATGTCACATTAAAATTAACAAAAAAGTCTGTTAAATCTTACCAGGATTCTTCAGCTGCTGCTAAGACAAAGCCTTAATTAATTTCACAGCATTGAATCTTTCTGCATCAGATTATTTTTGACCCTACCAGTTTGAAATTACCAAGGTGTATGATCAAAAAGGCCATATGCAGCAACTGTCCCTTACAAGCAGATGAAATAGGGTGAGAGGAAAGAATATTTTCTCTCCTTCTCCTTTGCTGCTGTTCAGCCTTTTGTGCAGAGCAGGATGTTCCTTAGGAAGAAATGGCTCACATTCAGCACCATCTTCCTGTGAGACTTTTTGTGCCATAGGTAAGGATCTTCTGTCCTGAAATTCAGAACATCATTAACATGATTTTTGAAAGATGCTCTGTTATAGGCATTTAAGAATCAAGTTCTCTTTATCAGATGTATTAAATCTAAGTTGTCCACTTCAGAGTAGCCTAAGGAAGGCCTATCTCAGCCCACAGTATTTCCTGGGAGACCACACTGAAGGCAGGTGAGGAAAGAAATGACATCTACAGAGATTCATAACATGAGTACTCTTGTAGTCACTCTCCAGTACATGCACATGCTATTTCCACACATGCGAGCTAGCACCCTCCCATAGGCATGGATTCAGACACAGATCCAGACAAGGATCATCCCTGGGCAGTTCTCTCCATCACCACCACAGACATTGCCCATATGCAGGACAGACTGAGCTCTTATTTCTGCTTGTTTTCCTTCTAGTTTCAGCTTAAATCCTCACTGTTCCCAAAGGGAAGTCTGGCTGGATCTTTAACTCCATGGGGTGAAATAGAAGCTCATAGAAACTACATTTCTAATGATGTTCAGTCCAGTGGTGAAGGGAGCAGGAGTGGGTACAGCTCCCAGCAGGTCCATCCCACCTCAAGCACTTGCATGGCAAGTATGAAGCTAACCTGCTTTTGTTCACTTTTGTTATGCTCCTTTCCTCCTCTGGGTTTTTTTTGCCATTTGTTTCCCACATGTGTAAAGTGGAACTTGATGAAACTCAGTTGTTTAAGCAACAAAAAGCTGGAAACTATTGATTTGATGTCATTTATTTTAGTCACATACTGTGAGTACAAATTCCTGTCTGTGAGAGAAGAGTGTGTGGATTAATAGGATGGCATGCCCTTTTGCAGAACACAGCCTTCTCAGAACTGTGGGATATTTACTGTTTGTATTTCATGTATATTGCATAATCATAAAGAACTCCATTCATTTTTACCATTTCTTATCCTTCTGCCTGCTTCAAAATTATATCTTTGTTCCATAAAATGTAAAAGCTCCTGAAAATTGCTTGGAAGGGGACCATACCAGGAATAAAACCGTCACAAAACAAAATGAGTTATATTTCGTTTTAACAGCTCATCATCTGTTTTCTCAAGAGAATATTTGTTTCTTTGGAAAGAAACCTCTTCAGCTGAAGTGACTCCTCAGACGTTTCATTAGGACATTCCTCTTCAGGACTCATCTTTTAACAGCTGATTTCTTCACCTGCTCATCTTTCTTAATTCTTGAAAACAATCCTCCCGGCGGTTCCAGCAGTGATGTGTTCCACCTAACAGGTAAAGATGCATCATAAAAGAAATGATAAAACTGACCAGCTCAGAGGTTAATTTTAGAGGGAATATAGAATAAGTCCCAGCTATTTGTTAATACAATTTTATTAAATGTAATGCAAACAGAATAGTATAGATGCAGCATTTCCCTGCAATGTAGCCTCACAGCCTGAGAAGCAGTAAAAGGCACCAGGTACCCCAAAAGTTTGTTGCTTTTAAGGAGAAGCTTCCACCTCTTATTCATGGGCGTTTCAGACCACTCTGTTTTGTATCACTAAGTGCTCTCTCTCCTCCAAGGGCTGCAGACAAGCATCTCTGCCTCTCCTAACCATGTGCCATGAACAAACCTTGCTGTCTCCTTGCAAATACCTTGTGACTGTTTCAGGAGCACAAAGGTGCCTGTATGCTCACTAGAGCTCAATGTACTTTCACAGGTGTAAGCCTGTCATTTTAAGTTATCATCTCAGAAACCTGAGAAAATGAAGTTAGAACAACATTAATATTTTATCTCATGCAATGTTTCCAATTCAAGACTGAAGATCTCATGATAACTTTTCGCAGCATGCCATGAAGTCTGCAAGCAGAACAGTTCAAAGCTCCAACCACTTCTTACACACAAACATGGATGTGGTATTCAAGCAAACACACACTCTTCTTTGGAAATGTAGGAACTATAGGTAGAAGAAGAAATAAATTACTTAGAGCAAAGTGCATACTCCTCTTTTAAGCTGCTATATCAGTTATTCCATTGAAGACTTAAAATTGGAAATCACCGTTATCTTATTTCTGCACAATATGCTTCCTGGTCTGCTGCTGCTCAGGAGCTACTTTTATGTGAACTTCAAGAGTCTCTGCTCTATTTAAAAATACGTATTTTGTTTTCTCCTCAATACGTAAGTTTGGGCTTTCTCTCAGCAGTAATTCCATTTGTCTCACTGACAGTTAAATTGAACCCAAACAAAGCTGTTTACTGATCCTCTGCTATTTGAAGCACAGGAAGAATAAACCCAGAGAACAAAGCGGCCATGCAGAAAGCAGCCTATCAAGGTAGTTTTTAATATCAGTCAGCAAACTGACACAGGTTGTAAGGTAAAAATTAAACACCCTCTAAATTTGTACTGCAGAGCCACAAGTGTGTGCAATTTCATCTCCATCCCTCTCAGGTGTTCTCTCGTGGATATTTGTCACTATAATTCCAAACTTCTGATGTTTATTCTTTACACTTTATTTTCCTCTGCAGCATGAATACAGTAGAATAAAACTTGTTATACCCCAGTTGCTGGAAGAGCACAGAGCATCTTGATTTCAACTCCAGCTTATGTCACCTTCACTTATATTGTAGGCCTGGAATAACTTTATTGACTTCACCTATTTTCAGCTGAAGTACAGAACCATATATCAGAAAATCTGGATCATCAGCCTGATTTAATGGTATAGAAGGACTTTTGAGCATTGTAAGACAGGGTGATTCATCACAGGGACTGATTCCCAGTGCTCTGCCTCGTGAAAAGGCTTGGTTGGGTAAGAGCCAGACAAAAGCAGGAAGGAAAAGAATAGTGGAAATACTCAGCAAGCATCCTTTGCTTTTTGAAACAACCATTAAACACTAGAAATGTTTATATAAAACTAGTGCTCAAACAGCCTCTGAGAAATGAGTAAAAGCACAGTGTTGGGTAACAGCTGAATGGTTCAAACCCAGAACAGCTGGTTAAGCAGTACTGATGATGCTCAGGAAAACTATGAAGATTGGCCTCAAACTCACAAGAAAAGGGAAAAAAAGCCAAACCCCAAAGGTCTATGGAGGAGAATGTTCTATTTCTGGGAACTATCCTCTGCTTTCGAGAGGGTATTAAGAAAAAAGACTACTTAAAATGTCCCATCGTGGGCAATGTTCAAGGCCAGGTTGGATGGGGCTTGGAGCAACCTGCTCTAGCAGGTGTCCCTGCCCATGGCAAGGTGCTGGAACTGGATAAGCTTTATGGTCCCTTCCAACCCAAACCAGTGTGGGATTCTGTGGTTCTATGAAAACATCTCTTTCTTGCAAGATATCATACCAAATCAAGGGTCTGGACTGCTGAGAAATTTGCTATAGCTGTTAGGGATGGAAGAAAGGTCTGGAGTCCAGGGCTCTCCAGCTTTGTAAATGAATACTGGAATTTGATCTCAGTCATGGGATCCTTTGGTGGCTCAGGTTTGCCAGAACTGTCACTAGCAACAGATCAGGGTGAGAACAGGAATTAACAGAAGGTGCAGTGGGTGAGTTAGAAGTTGGGTGGGTGGAGGTGAGAAAGGCATCATCAGGCTTGAGACCTGCACAGACCTTCAGGGCTGGCTGTAAAACACCCTCCTGCCTTCTTGAAAAAAACTGTGTTCTTCACTTCAGGCTGTGTGCTCCCAAGGATACAAAAACTTCTGTAACTCCCAGCACAACACTATATACCATGCAGCAATAGAGAAGTGTCCCATGAGGATCAACAGCTCCCCGTGCAGAGAACAAACCTTCATTTGAATTTGTGCAGACTAGATGAGGAAGATTTTTAGGCAGCAAAACCCATGATCTATAACAGGAAAAAGCAGCAAAATATGGAGAGGGGAAAAACACTTGGTTAATTTTAGGTAAAAATAAAAACGAAGTCAGGCATTAATCCTAAACTGACCAAAATATTTCAAGTGCTATGGGTTCATTTTTAATTTTCTGGAAAAATTACATTATTTAGTTTTATGAGCTTTTCTGGATATTTAATCTTAATACTAATCAGAGCTGAAGCCTTTTAATCTGAGGATTTTTAACCTAAACATGGTTACGTATACAGACTATTGCAGAATTTTCATATAATACAATGAAGAAATTAACCCTACATACTGACAGTTATTTTCTTGAAAACTGCCTTCTAGTTCTGCTTCTGCTGCTTGAAATGGAACCAAATACCTTAGTGCTTAATAAAATGGCTCTATAACTGATTAATGGTGAAGGATCTAAAACAAGAGAATATTGGTACAGAGTTTAAGTATCCCTTGTTTTGCAAGTAAAGCTTTTACATTAATTAATGTCTCCACGTGCTTATAGATTTGGAGATGCACCAGGAAAGAGTTTCTAGGGATTGGAAGCCTCTGGCAGACTTCAGCAAAATATAGAATCAGTCAGGTTGGAAAAGACCTTTAAGATCATCAAATCCAATCGTTAACCCAGCCCTGCCAAATCCACCACTAAACCATGTCCTTAAGTACCACATCTTTATGTCTTTTAATACCTCCAGGGATAGTGACTCCACCACTTCCCTGAGCAGCCTGTTCAAGTAAAACATAACATTATATTCTGATTCTGTACCTCTATAAAGAGAACAGAAAGGAGGAAGTTGGACATCTTTGACTTACAGGCACACCACTAGGCTTTCAAACCTCCAGAGTTGCATTTTCCAGGCAGGGCCCCTTGTATTTCAATGGAATGCATTACAATGAGTGTGCAAAAAGCTATGAAGTTTTAATTCTCTGGGACTTGCAGGCCTGCAGCTGACTGCTGCATTCTCCCCACACCACTGCTGAAGGAATGGGTCTTTTAGAAAATGCTTTCTTTTTAGTTCAGCTTTCAGAGAAAAAGGTGACTGATGGAACTGCACCCGCTGTCAGTCTCAGCTCTTTACCTTTTCATCCACCAAACAAGCAAAACTGGGCAGAAGATGGGAGGTTCAAGCTACAGACAGTTAATTCTACCACCGTTTTTCAAACAGTTAGACAACCATTCTGCTATAGGGGAGGATTTGAAGAGATTAATGTATATTCTTTATACTGGAAATTACATATGTTTCTATAGCTAAAACTCAACTGGAAACACGTTTAAACACTATTATTTGATACTTTAAGACTTTAATTTCTAAACTGTAGCAACTACCACATTAGTGTCCTCTTATCTTGAATATATAAAAAACAATGGTAAAAAGCTGCTTGTCAAAAAGGCATTTTGGAACTTCTGCTTCAGTTACAGTGGATTTTATTCCACGTTTGTACCACTAAGACCAAAAATACTGGCACGTTGCCATTCACTGTACCTCATGCAGAAACTGAAATCATAAAATAATGAAGGACAGGGAGACTAATCATCAGAAAAGGGGAAAAAAAGGAACTAAAGAAAACCAATGTGCTCTGGGGCAGCACAAGATAAACATTTGCTCACAGGAAGATGACAAGCTTTACTTTCCTTGGCAGCTGGGAAAGGTACCAATATACACCAGAGGAAAGAGCCCAATTAAGGCAATTAAAGAAGCAGCAATCAGAAGTTGACCAAGTTGAAAGCTTTTCAAAATGCAGTCATGTTTATGCTAGATGACATTCCTCTATGCAGGGCTATTTTACACCTTTTCTTTCTCATAGTTCCCGTCTGATCAGTCAGAGAAGAGTATTTAAGATTGTACGTTAGTGTAATTTGCTTTATACTACAAGTTAGACAAATGTATTGTCATGGTGAATTTGGGTCAAGAGAATACACTAGAATTACATTTTTCCACCTTTTACCTTTCTTGGTAATAATTTGACAGTTTTGTTACTAAAACCATATATCGGGTTGAGTTCATCATAAAGGCAGTGTGAGAAAAGGAAAGCGAGCTGCACTCTTGGCGTTGCTAGTTTCTAATTTAGAAGCAAGGATTTTTACCCTGCCCAGAAACAAGACTGACTCTATTACTTGTAGTTGCCTCTGGGTAAATACTACATTTTTCTGCCTCTCAAGATCTGCAGAGGATGATAGCCTCAGTGCAATTGCAATAGAGAAAATACTTGGAAACACTGTAAAAGAGCCTGATTCAGGCTCTGTTCCAGTTTTTCTTTTCCCTTTTGAACACAGAAGCAAAACATAGATTGGATGGATATTGTTTACATCTTATTCTAGGAGTTTTACTGTGGCATAACCATCTGTTTCCAGCCTGCTGGCTCTAATTGTACATCAGGAAAATACCAACCCCACAGGTACCCTGTGCCTGTCAGTCAGCCAGAGACAGAGTGGGCTTAGGCTTTGAGTACTCCATGTGCCATTGAGCTTTACTGCATTAGCAATACTGGAACAACAGTGTGAAAAGCCTAGAACTGGTTTGCTTCAGTAGGTAAGGAATGGGAAAGCAGTATTGTAGACTCTAAACATACAGTAAACTCAGTGGGAAAACCTTTCTGATAATTTCCTGTGAGGCACAGAAAGCTTAATTCAATTATCCATTTATATGCTTTTATTGCAGTTTATCATCCTCCCAAATCTCTCCACCAAAATTCCCTCTGCTACAGAAAAAAACAAACATCAAACCTGTAACAAAGTCCTTCGTATCCCAGCCCCTTTTTAGAGGTGCTATTTAATTATGAGATAAGAGTCAGATAGCCCAAATTAGACACAACACAATTCTTAATCACATACTTAATTAAAAGATTTAGTATTGGGAGTTAAAAATATCTTTAAATGCTTTGTTGAATTAGGTCATAAAGAAAAATGTCACTTTCCAGCCTAATTTTCAGCTATCATTTCCTTTTCTGCAGCTACATGAGCAGTCTCCAAAGGAGCTGCTACACTGGTTACTGAAAGCACATCAGGACTTGATTACCTGCCAGCTGCAGCTACTGAACAGGCTGTTGCAGCTTAGAAAATGCCTTCAGTTCACATGCCAGCCTCCAAAAAGCTTTTCCTGCCCCAGGACCCTCTTCCCTATAATAAATGTAAAATCACAGGAGCTTGCCATTAGACTTCTTTATTTATTTTTTAATCAACTTCAAAGATCTGTAGGAATACATTTTGAAGTAGCTATTTGCAATACTGTAGTATGCTGGTCTATTGATTGTTGTGCCATGGAGTTTTCAAAGGGGAATAGTCTATGTTTTGTTATAAGCTTATATGCTCAAATATTTTATGTATTCCTTCAATGTAGCAGCTCTTCCGCAGATTAGTGGGTTTCTAAATAACCTTTCAAAGCTGTACCATGAATGCTCTTGTGTTCGTTGACCACATGGCAGCCTCAGTACTGAGGCACAGGAGAACTAAACCATCTAGTGCCCAATTTCTACTAAAAGAGCACATTTCTTCTTCAGAATAACCACATTGCCCTATTCTACTTGAAAAACCTTCTCAATTCTCAGCATGAGCACTCTAAGAAGCATGGATATATCCATTATGTACAGCTCCCAAAACACTTTCCAAAGCTTATTTAAGCACATTACACACAGAAGGACACAACTTTTAAAGATTTCCATTAACCTTAACTAGCAAGAAACAATCTACAAACCCCCAGGTCATCCACGGGAGAAAATAAAGACACCTGTGCTTAATAATGGCAACTCAGGTGGCTTGAGGAAGGCTTGTGGGTATTTTTTTGTGGGTGCTGGTAGTTGCATGATGTTGTTTCTAAGGCAGTAGAAGTAGGCTTTGTTGAAGAGCTTGCTTTTAAGTGATGTAGGGTGTTCAGCATGTTACTGAGTCTGGAAATACTGTTTCAGTTACATGGACCAGGTAAGTAAGCCCCTATTGGTTGGGAGCAATTTTTTCTTTTGATTTAAACACTCTTAACTTTTCTCCACTTAAAAGGTGAATTGCACTGATTTGTGATCTAAAAAAGCCTCAGTTTAGTTCATACTAAAGGGGTTTTGGTCTTTGCAGGGAACTTACTGTAAAGCCTTTTAAAGTGCTGGCTTGGGGTCCTCTCCCATTAGGAAGCAGTGACTAAAAGTGCTGCTCTGAAGGAAAAGCCTTATCAGACTCAATTTGAAAGTGTTGTGGGAGGACAGTAAGTAATGTGACAACCTAATTTGACAAATTATCAGGCTAGATGCCAAATCTTCTTAGCTGTGTATGCCCTTATGGGTGTTAATGTACCGTCATTGTAGACCTTAAATGTTCCTGCATTATTGCAAGTGTCAGCAGAAGCCCAAATGTGTTTTTCGCTTAAAGGAAAAGATGGTTTGCTCTTGTGCCTGGTGTTTAGAAATGTATTCAGTATTGCTGAAGACTCTGTGCAGTCTTTTGTTTATTTCCAAGGTGAGAGCATGCATTTAAGGTTAACAAGGAATGTTGATTAGTGATGAAAATGGAGATTTATCAGGTGCTGTCTTGTTAGATTCAGTCTGTACGAATGCCTGAATGAAGAAATTGGAAGCTGGCTTTATTTCAGCTTTTTATTGTATTTTTTGTACCAAAACTGGAGCTTTAAAGAAGCAAAAGAAGTTATGTTAAGAAAGAAAATGACAGTAAAGGCATTTGGACACCTGCTTAAGCAATTGGAAGCTACTGATGGACAAGCTAATGCTTGATGTCTAAAGCACAAAGGTATCTTTGACTTGAAGACAAGGGTTGGTGTTGGGAGGAGGATGTTGCCTTGTTCCTATGGGCAATCACAGGAGTCTTCCATGGAGTTGTTAAAGCCACCAATCTTGTTGGTCAGTTACGTTTAGCTGTGTTTTTAAAAGACAAAAAAGGTTTTGAGGAAAGAGGCTTCCCCACAGGATTTTTAATGTAAGCTTAACTCATAAAAGTTCTAACTCCAGTTGCCTCCTGACACTTGGATGCCAGGGCCTGGGAGCTATCTCTCAGTGTTCTCATCTTGCTATTCTCTCCTGCAGGGAGGTGTATGATTGCTGCTGGAGCCAACATAAATTTGTGATAAAATTAAATAGAATAACATTCCTATATTGGCCCATCCTAAAAGTTTCCTGTAAAATGAACATTCCAAAAGGTGTTTCTTGCTTTCTTTTTCACTAACCTTATAGATTTAGTGGGGGGAATTATTCATAATCATAGATAGACCTATTAAATTCTCAAAACAACATGCTCCAGCATTCATCGATGGTGCTCAGATTGGTAAATAAATCACAGGGTTAACAGCCTGAGAAGCATTACAGCATTTGTAATGCATAGCCAGCTCTAAAAGCTACTTCACAAAGCAGCTGGTTATGACACAATGATGCTGCACAAGAAAAAGATTGTTATCCAGCTGTCAACCATCTTGCATGTTATCATCCATCAAGTGTTTTAGGCAACTTCTTATGCTGGTATAATGCAGGCCTCATAGCTGTTACATTCCAGGTCTATTTTATGGAAATATATATTATCTGCATGCCAAAAAATGTCTTGCC
>JBAFWW010006541.1:0-10081 GCA_036873685.1 Agapornis canus
CAGGGAAGTTGTGAGTGCTCCATCCCTGGCAGTGTTCAAGGCAAGGTTGGACAGAACCTTGTGTGGCATGGTTTAGTGTGAGGTGTCCCTGGTTATGGCAGGGGTGTTGGAACTAGATTATCTTAAGGTCTCTTCCTACCCTAACTATTCTATGATTCTATGATCAGTGAGTGCCTGGTGAGCAGAGCCCCAGTGCTGCTGGGATCCGCACTTGGGAGAGCCCTTCCCCATGCCCAGCAGAGAGGACACAGGGCTGTGTCCCACAGCTGTGTACGCACCTTCCTGGAGAAGGCTTTGTTCCAGGCTGTCCTCATCCCCAGGTTCCAAAGGGGCACCCTTCTACTAGAGTGGCACCCCAGCATCAGTGGCGAGCCCTGTGCTCCCTCTGAACCCAAACGCCACACGGTTGGAGAGCTGGGAATGTCCTGCTGGGGTGAAGAAGGGTGGTCCTGGATGAGAGAATAGCCCAACCCAGGGCCAGCTCTGCTCCAGCCCTGCACCCTTCTCTCTCCAGCTGGAGAGGAAGAAGAGGAAGATCAAGGACTTCCTGCACCAGAATGAGGTCTACCTGCAGAGCCCACAGGAGATCCTGAGGCAGGATGCTGTCAGGTTCATCGGTGAGCCATGAGTCCTGGGTCCCTCCCTCTGACAGGATCCCTGCATCCTAGTGCAGGACCTGCAGAGTGTCCCTTGGTCCCCTCTCAGCCACGCCTGCCTGCACACGTTGGGTTGGCAGGAGGCTCTTCCCCTCCTCGACATAGCACCCCAGGGTCAGCCCTGCCTGGTGCTGGGGTACCCAACAGGCAGCGGGTTCCCCGACATACTGCGACCCCCAGGGCTCATTGGACAGTACAGCAGCATAGAGTACATCAAACAGGGTGACTGAGGGCAGTGGGGATGAGGAAGGACTCTGGCACTGAACCGCCCCAAGCGAGGGGGGTTCTGCTGCCAGCGTGTCTATTGGGAGAGAGTGTTGTGGAGGGGGTGTTCCTGACCAGCAGCCTCCAGCTGAGCCACCTGCCCACTGGCTCCCTCCTGGCCCTGGGCATCATGGGGTGTAATGTGCCCTGCCTGGAGGGGACACAGGACTGTCACCTCACCTCTCCTGCTTTGTCCCCACAGTCCTTGAAGGCACAAGAAAAGATGCCAGCCCCTGGTCTCCTCCTTGGTGACTCAGACCAACCTCTTGCTCGAAGAAAGAAGGACATGTTCAAGGGTTAGTCTACAGTGGCTGTCCTCATTGCTGCCAAAAGCATGGAGGAGTCGGCGCTTGGCCCCCAGCAGAGACTTGTGAAAACATTGTGCAGTTCAATAAAACAAAGTGCAGGGTCCTATACCTGGGTTATGGCAATCCCAGGCAAAGCCACAGGTTGGCTGGAGCACCCACCATACAAAGACAGGCTGAGACAATTGGAGGTGGAGAAGAGAAGGCTGCATGGAGACCTCATAGCAGCCTTCTAGTGTCTGAGGGGGTCTACAAGGGCATTGAAGTCCCTGACTCTTCATAGGGACTGTAGCGACAGGACAAGGGTCAACGGGTTTAAACTTAAACAGGGGAAGAGACACACCCCCAGCTCTCTCCAGCCTTCTTTCAGGTAGTTGTAGAGAGACAGAAGGTCCTCCCTGGCACTAAACTCAGGCTCACAGGCCTGGAGGGTCTGGTCCTCTGGGACCTGCCCACCAGACCAGGACTACTGATTATGGAGAGTGGCTTAGCAAACTCCTCTGCCAGCTCCTTCAGCATGCTTGGGTGCAACCCCTCTGGCCCCATAGATCTGTGTACACCTAAGTGGAGCAGGAGGTCACTAACCATTCCTTCTGAATTATGGGGACTTCAATCAACTTCCTATCTGTGCCATCCAACTCAGTGAGCTGAGTATCCTGTTGTGACTCAGTCACCAGACTTCCCCTGGTATCCAGTAGAGGATGGAGGTTCTTCTGGGCCCTCCTCTTATTGCTAATGTATTTGTAGGAGTACTTTTTCTTATCTTTTATGGCAGTGACCAGCTTGGTTGACTTTCCCCATGATCTTCACCCACAAACATTCAGCCTTCTCACTCACAACACTGAGTTGGAGGCAGTCCCTGACATAGAACGCAACCCCACCCCCTCTTCTTCCTTGGCTACCCCTTCTGAAGAGCCTGCAGCCATCCACTGCAGCACCCCAATCGTGCAAATCGTCCCACCATGTTCCTGTGATGGTGATGATGTCAGGATTTCCCTGCTGCACAATGGCTTCCAGTTCCTCCTGGTTGTTGCCCATGCTGCGGACACTGGCACAGACACACTGCAGTTGCTCTGTGGATCTGGACTTCAACAGCAGCACGCTGCCCCCTGGCTCATTATCCCTCCCCTATCTCCTAGGTCCTATCCACCTGCCTAAATGTCCTAACCAGCATGATCCCTTATCTACTGCATCACCTTCCTCAGTTTCCTGACCCCCAGCTCCCAGGGCCTCTAATCACTTCTCAAGGGGTACTTGGGAAGGTGACCTGAGCTGGAGCAAAATCCGTGTGTACTATGAGGGGGAATCTGTTTCCAACCTTCCCTTTCTCCCAGATCCCCTTCATCTGCTTGGTGGCAAGAGGCAGGGCCGAGAGGCATGCAGGCAGCAGGGCAGGAGATGGAACAGGGATTTCCTCACAAAGGCCAATGTCAGGGCCAGGAGGGATTCAGATGGCCTCTGTAACGTGGAGATCAGCCCAGGTCTCCAACCCCTGGATCTGCCTCCTCCTTGCCTCCTCCAAAGAGCTCTTCCATATCCCTGCACAGGGCGGGGCTGTTTCTGCAGGAGAAGAATGTCCTCCTGGAAGCCTGCTTCTGCAGCATCTTCCACCTGCCTCCACAGGACAGCCAGGGCCCCAAGGCTTGGCTCTACTGCAAGTTTCTGACACCCTGCAGCTGCAGAACATCTTCAAGGTCTGGCCTTGGCACAGGGTCCCCCTCCGCAGCCCCTGCCTGCAGGCTGCTGCCAGAGCCCCCTTCTCCTACCCAGCACACCCCGGTCCTTGCACACTGCCTGTACTGCACAACCCTCCAGACGCAGCTGCCAGTCTGGAAGGGGAAGCCTTTATAGCATGTGATATCTTTTATTTCAAGGATAATATCATCATCATGCCCAGTCTGCATGGGTATATAATTATGCTTACATAAATATTTTGACATTTGCTTTTTCACATTTTAACCAAACAGCCTTTTAAAGACAGAATAGGTACTAAGTACTTTGTGCACATATATTGGCTCCTTGATATGTATGGTGTGAACTTCTAGCTTAGTATCTACTTTTAAGTCATGAATCGTGAGTTTATTATCTCACTTTTGTTCTCCTTTAAACTCCCTCCAGCATTTCTAAATATTTAATGGGACAAGCCCCAGACAAAGGAACAGTGTGTTCTGCTACAGTAGCCCTCATTGTATTTTAGCATCTTTTTCAGCTATTTGAAGTGAAATAAATATTTTGTTTTGGTATTTTCTTATTGTTATGCAGACCATTAATATCCTGTCTTTCAGTGCATGACACAAATCCCATTGAAATCAATGCAACATTTCTTCAGTATATTTGTACACTTATCTATCTAGGCTGTTTTTCAGGTGCTGAAATTAGACTCTGCAGTTTTCTGGGTCTTCCCTTACGCCTTTCTTGTAAATTGGAATTATGTTGGCTGGCTTCCTGCAAGTAGTGACCACCCAGAGGTTCGATTGTTCTGGTACAAGACTGTACTAAATGGCTGTTATTGAATAGTTTGTGTCAAAAATGCCTAAAATTTCTAGTGACTGCCTCAGAAACTGAACAACATAGTAAGTACTTAGTTACTGACCGAATAGAAGCCAAATTCTATATGAAAATGTGCAAGACCCGATTTCTGCCTTCAAGAGTGCACCTGTGAGATTTCTTTCCATTTGACTACAGATTTTTTTTTTCCACTGGAAAATGCCTTTAATATTCTTTGATGAAGAAATCAATATCTTGGTTCCTTTCAAAAAAATGCCTCTAGACTTTATAAGTCTGTCTTTTCTGTTCCTCCTTGCTAGTCAGCCAGTATATCTTCTGGTATACTTCCTCTACTACTATGTGCTGGAATTTTGTTTCTGGTTCTTTGTTTATTTATTTTATTGTTGCCTAAATATGTATATCTTTTATCAGTATCTGTTTCAGTTCAATGATTAGAGCAGTATCTGTACTATCTCTATGTCTCTTGTGCAAGAAATGCCACGGGATTTGAGATGAACTGAACTGCATCTGCAATTCTGTTTGGCTAGCAAATTTTCAGACAGGTTGAACTCTCCAGACTTCAGAAACTAGTATGTAATAAAGAGGTTAATGGAAGCACATATAAAAGCACTGTTCATTTGAGGCAAAAAGCCTATCATTGGCTGTGGAGCACAGATTTACCTGAACTGCTGAGTGGCAAATAGATGCAGACAAACTAACTTGTTCTGCCATTCATTCGGCAAGTTTTATTTCTGTGTAAAACTTGGCTTTAACTGACCATCTGATCATTCCATAAAACTGGATAGTTTTTTCTGCAAAGGCTGTTGGATCCTTGTAACCCAAAACTATAAGAGTTCTTACTGTCAGGTGAGTAAATCTGAGCCAAAAAACCATATTATGTAAGAGCTACTGTTTTCTATATGTTATCATGGTGATCCTCTTTTCTTGATTCTTTTTTGTAGTTGATTAAGTTATTATGCATTATCTCTGGTACTAATACTCTTCAAGTTTTCCTAAATTAAGATCTACCTCAATAATTGCTTAGCTTGAAAAGATGAGTTTAGGGCTCTCAGTACCTGCAGTGGTTATTTCTTACATTCTACACTTTGCTTTTCCTGTACTTGTACTATGAATGTTAATTAGAAAGGAAGTTAACCTCATTCATTATCTCTGAATATGAAACTTCTACATGTACAAATACTTCTTGAGTTTACCTAGTGTATGAAATTGGAATGCTCCCGGTGTACTGTTACTTATATTTCCAAGCACTACTTTTTATACACAATTTAACAGCTTTCCCCTTGGAGTTCACTGTGTGTGTGTGTGAGACACATTTGCTCTTCTGCTTTCTCCTCTTCCACCTTTTCCTTCTCAGAGACACTTCTCTGTTTTTTATTTTGAGGTTATATATTTATATTGACAGAACTCTTGCGTTTCTTTCAGCATAAAGAATGGCCATATAAACTCAGGCAGTATTTTTATTTTTGTGTTCTCATATTCACAAAAAACAACTTCACCTAAAGTGAAGGGAGAAACTAGTAGCTTTCTGTAGATGTGTGTCATTGGTTACAATAATTTAGTACTATGAAAGCCTATACATATATATATATATAGTTAAATTAATTTGTGATCTCACTCAAAGGTCCTTATATTAATAAGTAGGAATGTTACTGATGGGATCTCATGGATAAGTTTTGTTCTCATTAGGATTTCCATCTTAACCTGTGAGTATACAGTTATCAAAGTGATTTGTAGTGATTTTATAGAAGATACACAATGGGAGATGATGAGATTATTGTCAGAGATCTGACTTGCCTGTTTAAGTAATCACAAAATACAAGCATTATTTGATGAAAACAAATGCAAAACAATACTGGACAACTTGGCTGGGGTTTAGTGAAAGGAAGAAGTTCCTTCACTTTGTGGTCCTGCCTTACATTACTTGGAAGGTCAGCAGAAGATTGCCTTCATTATACTTGGCAATCTTTCCCATCCTTCCACCATCTACCCTTGACATACACCTGAAAGTGAAGAATTACTCTAGAGAGCACAGATGCAAACACAAGGTTAGGATGAACAAAAAGAATTACAATGCAAGCTTTAGTGAACTACTACTATGGGTCTAATAAAATTAAGTCCTTTGCCAGAAACAAATGTGGTGACATCACACTGCTGCATTTTAAAACTTAAGAGAAAGGCTACAGAAATAATTCTGAGTCTGGAAAATGGGCCTGAGAAGCTCAGTTAATTCCTATTATCAGAGAAAGCTGAGAAGTGACTTGTGTTAGGGAAAAAGAGAGATATTAGGGAACTTACAAGACAAATGGGTAAGATCTGTGCCTAGAAGCTGATATTTGACAATTTCAGTATTAAAATAAGATGCAAATCTCTAGCAGGATAATTCAACATGTAAAGACCCTGTCAGAGAGGGTACTTGACTCGCTATTTTTTGTCAGATTTATAAAAGATGACATGTTTACAGTTTTAATTTGAATCCTGTAGCCTGAATATATGGCTCAGACTTTAATCAAAGTTTTTTGTAGTAAATCCTGAAAACACAGCAAAGGCAGATGATGCACATTTGGTATACTGCTTCAGTATACTGATTTATACACATACATGTATATACATATAGGTAACTTGGGGCTTCATGCATGCATACATGCTTTTGGCAGCATCTCAACTTTTTGGCAAGTTATCAAAACATGTAAATGGCAGCAACAAGCAACAGAAATGCATGACCAGTGCATGCTATGCCTGCATGGCACTGACCACCTGAGATAAAAATATATTGTGTGCAGTATATATTCTAAATATGTTGAAACACAGGAGTCCAATCTTGTTGGTTAATGACACTTCCAGTCTGTACAGATATTGGACAAGAATATTTGTAGTCTGGAATCTGTTGGCCTCTGGCAGTTCTTCATTCAGTATACAAAAAAAAAAAAAAAGTAGTGGGGTGATGGAATACAACAGCCTCCTGGAAACTGTTTCATTGAACCTGTTCAGGATTAGAACTTGTGAAGAGTACAGTGAGGAAATTGGTAAAGCTCTCAGGGTTTGAGGATATTCAAGGACCTATAAAACAGGAAACACTGAATGCTGCTCAGCTAATGCTTTTGCTGTGGTCTCCACTGTATGTGATGAGAATTTTAATGTTCTCATTATTGTATTTCACAGTTTGTTCCAAAATTGTTCATTTTCCTTTGCCCTCTCCTCTATGGTTTCTGGTTCTTGCCTGGTATGTTGGGAATCCCATGCTCAGGAAAACCAGGAAAGGGATATAGGAGAGAGAAAAAATAAATTACAAAATGGAGGAAGACCACAATAAGATAAAATTAGAAAGTTCTTGGCCTGATTGTGTCATGAAAGGGATAATTGCTCTGGAAAGCAGGCAGCTTATACACTTCAACTGACTTAGCAAAGAGGAAACAGGAAGTGTTTGACTTGTGCATATGCTGTAAAGAAGGTGGTGTGAATTTAACAGCCCTGAATCTGGAGAGAATGTGCATGCCATCATTTGCTGTAGCAGTGCATTTTGTATTAGTCTGCTAGGTTTCCAAAGCTACAGATTGCTGCTAAGGATTTTGTACAATAAAACTGCTTCTATTTAAATATCAGCTATCTAGCGTCATTTAAATTGAACACATAAAACAATACAGCTACTAATAATTTCTGTATCTGTTATTACAATTTGTATAGTCCACAATGATTACTTGATAAACCCATTAAGTTATCAGCAGGGCATATTTCCAGGGTGTATTCACTCTAGATGTTATCATTCAATTCAAATAAAGGTGAAATGTTTTGTACCTAGAAGCTGTTTAATTAGTGTGCTATAGCAAATAGGAAAATAAAGTATGGGAAGTCCACAGAAAGGCCAAACTATACTGCTGTGATGAATTTGGGCTAACAAATCAGTATGTTGCTAAAAAAGGATGTAATCAAAGATAGAAATGGAATGTGTCTTGAAAAGTCAGATATGCAAAGCTATTGTCAACAATGTGAACGTAGCTTTGCTGATGTGGTGAGAATGGGAGTATAGGTGAAAGGTATGCAGGGTGGGCTCTTATGTGAGAAGGGAAAGAGAAAGGAAAGCCTTTGAGACTTTCTTTTGTCCCAAAGAAACAGGAAGGACAAGTGAAGACCTACGCTGAAGAACGAGGCTACCCTTTCTAACACTGGCTGCTGTGAAATTCACAAGTCTCTTGTTGAGACAACACTGCCTAAACCATGGTATAGGCAGTAAATAAGGGGCTCATGTTGCTTTGCTCTCCTGAACAACTTTATGCTTTGATTTTCCAGGGCTCTCTTTTTTGGCGCACTTTATTATTACAGCCTTCAGAGGTTTATCTCGGGCAGTAGTCCTTCAGCATTGTGTACATCTTTATACAAAAGTAGAGTCAGTCATGACCTTTGCATGAGTTTTCTATTGCTATGCTGATGACATGCTATTATACTTAAAATCTTGTTTATGGGCAAAGAAGCAGTACACCTTATACAAAGCCAAGAATTTATTGTTAATATAGTTGAGAGTCTAATCATTGTTAATCTAGATATAATCTTTAGGGGGGGGGGAAAGGCTTAAATTCTTAATTTTGTACCCTCTTCCTGGTGTTATACACATCCTTTCTCAGTTGGTTGGTAATTCTAAGTTAGCTGGTTCTAAGGTTGGTAATTTCATCTTGGTGGTGGAATGCTGTGGTGAGTCACCAATATCTGAGGTCCTTCACTAGGAGGAATGTGATGCTTATGTCATGTCTTTTTTAATTGTTTCTCTAGATTTTATCTGGGATCATTTTGCTTTGCCTGCTGACATGCCCTTTCATTTCTGTTCTTTCTTCACTGGTCTGCAACTCCATGTTATGTCTGAATTTAGCCTTTAATGGTGCCCATTACAGAACTCACTGTTCTCTTTATTACCCCTAACCCCATTTTTTTCTGGCTCCAGGTATTTTTTTAACAAGCTCTTGGTATGGGTGCCAAGTCTCTGCCCTATCACTTCTCACTTTATGCCTGTGCTTCTCTGTACCACCTCTTGTGTCCCCACTTCTGAAGCCCTCTCCTATTGTACCATGTCTCTATTTCTATAACCTACATCATTATGTTAGAGTTGCAAATACCTCACTGCATGGAAAATAAGGGCTTGTTACAGCCACTTACAAAATGCTATGATTGTACTGTATGAGAACAGTAAAATAAATCAGTAAAAATTTACTGTCACGACTAAACTAGGTGAAGCAAATCTTAAGCAGGTTAGAAAAATTCAGACAAAAGAAGACTGAGAAAAATCAGACCTGAGGACTTGCAAATTAAATACAAGACTTATGGCCTGTAGCCAGCAACGGCAACATTTTATTGCAGAGATACACAGCTACTAAATGCCTTGGTTATTGCAGTGGAGGCCTATAAAACTAGAGTGCTGAAGGATCTGGCAGAGGAGCTTGCTAATCCACTCTCCATCATCTATCTGCAGTCCTGGTCTACTGGGCAGGTCCCAGAGGATCAGAGGGTGGCCAACGTGATGCCTCTCTACAAAAAGGGCAGGATGGAAGACCCCAGAAACTACAGGCCTGTCAGTCTGACCCAGTGCCAGGGAAGGGCATGGAGCAGATCATCCTGAGTGAGATCACAGAGCACATGCGGGAAAATGGAGGGATCAGGCCCTGTCAGCATGGGCTCATGAAGGGCAGGTCCTGCTTGACCAGCCTTATCTCCTTCTACAATCAGTTGACCCACCTGGCTGATGAGGGGAGGTCTGTGAGCATTGTCTATTTGGACTTAAGTAAAACATTTGACACTGTCACAGTGTCCTCCTGGAGAAACTGGCTGCTCATGGACTGGATAGATGGATTTTTCACTGGGTTGGAAACTGGTTGGCTCGCTGAGCCCAAAGAGTGGGAGTAAGTGGTGTCACAAGTGGTGTCCCTCAGGGCTTGGTGATAGGGACAGTGTTGTTCATTGTTGATCTGGATGAAGAGATCAAGGGCACCCTCAGTAAATTTGTGGACTAAATGGGAGTGTTGATTTGCTGAAGGACCGGAAGGCTCTGCAGAGGGATCTGTACAGGCTGCATCAATAGGCAGTGGCCAGTGGCATGAGGTTCAACAAGGCAAAATGCAGGGTCCTCCACTTGGGCCACAACAACCCATGCAACACTACAGGTTTGGGAAAGACTGACTGGAAAGCTGTTGGGTGGAAAAGGACCTGGAGGTGCTGATTAATGGCTGAACATGAGCAGTTTGCACCCAGGCAGCCAACAAGGCCAATGGCATCTTGGCTTGAATCAGAAACAGCGCAGTCAGCAGTGCCAGGGCAGTGATCATGGTCACTGCTGAGGCTGTACCTCAAATCCTGTGTTCAGTTCTG
>JBAFWW010006542.1:0-24000 GCA_036873685.1 Agapornis canus
GGGGGAGAGAGGAAAATAAAATGGGAAAAGAGAGATGATAGGAAAGAGGGGAGAGAATAAAAAGAATAAGGAAAGAGAAAGAGGACAAAGAGAACAAAATAAAACACAAAAAGGAAAATAGAAAAAGAAGAAATAAAAGGGGAAAGGGAAAGGAAAAAAAAAGGAAGATTTTTTTTTAAAAAAAAAGGAAAAACAGAAAAAGAAGGAAGAAGAAAGAAAAAGTAATGGCCATTTGCAACACATCTTTTATAAATGCGTGTTTGGATGAATGATTTCTTCATCTGAAATGTTTCTGGAGCAACAAATTTGATTTAGGTTTTTCCTGCCTTTCCCTCATTACTGTTGATCAGATCCAACTTTTATGATTGTTTCAGCAGTGCCGTACTGCAATAGCTTTTGCTACATGGCAAACTGTAAAACGACACAGGGTTGAGGACACAAACAGGTTTCATCACATGTGACTTTAGTAGGTCTGTACTGCTTTAGTATTATATATCAAATCCCAAATAACTGTGTGTCCTGCAAGCGTCATTCAGCATTCCCTTTGTGGATCTTAAAGTTCGACAGAAAAACAGCTGAACACAGTACCAGGAACAAGGAGAGGTTTTGTGGAAAACCCTAACTGAAATCGTGGGAAATTCTTTAATATTTCATGGACTCCTGCAAAATATGGTGCCAGTTTATTCAGGGATTTGAAAGCAGCTGCAGAGTAAAAGTGTCTAATGAAAATGAAATAAATTTCCTGTGAATGGAATAAATTTTGATTGTGTGTCTGAGTGCAGTAATTATACATGTCACGCAGTAATTAGGCAGTCACAATGTGGCCACGGTGTCTTTCTTTGTCTGCAGATGGTCTGGGAGAACGGCTGTGTCGTTATTGTCATGCTGACACCCCTTGTGGAAAACGGAGTCAAACAGTGCTACCACTATTGGCCAGATGAAGGGTCAAACCTCTACCACATCTATGAGGTACCTAAACAGAATATCTTGTTGTAAACGTGACAGTAAGTGTACGGGTTGATTTCATTGATTTCATGTGGGACAAAATGGTCTTTAAGCCAATCTAACCTGGAGGTCAGTCAAGCTGAGGGCTCTTAAATACATTTTGTGTGCCTTCAAGTAGTTTTGGATTTGTAGAAAATGCAAGTGCTGAATAAAATCTAGTAAATTATGAGCCAAGTATTACAATGAAAACATGGACAATAGTTTGGTCTTTCAAATGGTTTTTCAAGTAGTTGAAATATGAAAGTGTGTATTTTTTACAGGAAAAATAGTATTTTTAAAAATACTGTATTTTGCCTTAGGAAAACCATGTGTATATCTTTGTAGAAAAGCCTCTGTATAGCTTTAGTAATTAACGCTATCTATTCTTACCTCTTGCTTCAGTCACAACAGCAAATATATATTTTTATTTTCTGCTTTACACTTCTAGCCCAAAATACCATATCACCAATTTTGTTGCAGTGTGGCATTGACAATGGCTGTCAGATTTTTCCAGTTGTCCAACTGAGCAGAGGAGGAAAATAATGCCACAATGCCAAATACAAAAATTAGGAAAATGTGAAGGATTACTGTTGTTTATACTAAAATGTTCACAAACTCATTTTCAGAAAAGATGAGCTCTGCAAATAACTTGCATTTTTTAATGCTTATTTTTCTACATAGCAGAAGAAACTGACTTTTCACTTCTCATATGAACTCAACGCAGATCTTTAAGACCTCTGATAGTGGCCTGGGAAGTGCATTGTGGACATTTCTGAGTAGAAAGCAACTGGAGTCTTAACACGTTTTCTGGCAGTGTCTTTTGTATTCACACAAAAATACAAAGTTTCAATTTAGTGATTTTTCCTTTTTCATGAAGACTGCCAAGAATTTTTCTTATGTTTTCAATGAGATAGCAATGGCAGCAATGACCCCTTCCTGACAACTACATTGACTGCTAAATCAAACATATTTTCCCAGCACTGGCCAATTTACTAATGAAAGTAAAACTCATGCAGTTCCTTCATTTCAGACATCTTATACCTGCAATCCTGAATGTGTTGCTTGCAACTGAAATTGCTGATCTCTGTTTATTCCTTCCTGTGGGGCGTAGGTAAACCTTGTCTCTGAGCACATCTGGTGCGAGGATTTCCTTGTGAGGAGCTTCTACCTGAAGAACCTGCAGACAAACGAGACACGCACAGTGACACAGTTCCACTTCCTCAGCTGGAATGATCAGAGGGTTCCTGCTTCCACAAGATCACTTCTGGATTTCCGCAGGTAAAGCACAAAGTATTACAGTTTGTTAAGACCATACAGATCTGAGGAACTAAACTAGTCCTTTTACTGGTCCTTTAAATATTTCTGGTTTGAAAAGGGAGTCCTCAGCCTGTGATGCCACAATGCTAAACTAACACAAAAATCTGCAGTAGGTTGATGTATAATATTGTTTCACACATAGATGTTGCCTGGTTTTAGGACATACTCATTTCCCGTTTGGAGGTAGATAGCTTTTCTCCCTTTGTTCAGCTCTTCAGTGCTTCTGTATTTCTTTGTTTTCCAAGTATTTATCCATTCTGCAACTTCCAGGCTTTTTGTGTGGCTCCCCTAAGATCCTTATTGCAGGAATCTTGCAAATTATGTAGTATAAGCAGGCTTGGGTTAAAAAAAAAATCACAATGGAGTCATATGGCAATAACAACATTGCCATGAGAGCATTTGCTCATAAGGATCAAACAGTAAGGTCTGTAGACCTTCTTTGGCTTCAAGAAGGTGGAAATTTGAGAAAGCAGATGAAAGTGTTGACAAAGCATACCCTCTGGAATTTTCAAGAAAGTCAACGTGGCTTTGAAATACAAATATACAAAGGCAAAACCTGTGAAAGTCCTTGCCACCTTCTCTAATGTTTGCTGTGCCTATCTAAATTTTAATTTGAAAATTAAAGCCATGCATGATAAATACTGGTCTGAAATAATCTTCGTTTGATTGCAAACTGTGCCCAGTGCCTCATGTGTAGGTGTTAGCGTGCATCAGCTAATCCACATCGGTGTGCTTATGACTAATGAATCTCTGGGAGGTTTGGGGAGTTGGTTCTCAATCCACAAGCAGCCTGTGGGATCGCATGTTTTCATCTCTGTACTACAATATCACCTGCAACCCCCCAAAGTGATTAGAAGGGGCTCAGTGCTCAAAAGGTCCAAACTTCTTTCAATATGTGCCGGGAGGTCTGGATGATGCCAGTCGGATTTACGCATCTACACCTAAGGGGGAGAAGCTGGCGTATATCCAAAGGAAGCTGTTTGTACAGTTCTCTGTTGGCAAAATTTTACCCTTAAAAAATTAGGACTAAATGCCACCCTTCATCCATCAGTATTCTCATAGATATTGCAAGGCTCTTTAAAGCAGAGAGTCATCTCACGTGATGCAGGTCAAGTGATAATACAGCTGTACTGCATCACTAGGAGCAATGGCTAGGTATGAATATAAAGCTGTGCTACACAGTAGCAACACAAAAGAAATTGTGAAGGAATGAAGCACAGCCATAGGATGGAGTTGAAACTGTAATTGAATTTTCAAGGTTTTCCTCTCTGGGTTCAAACTTTACTGTGATTTTTATAGGTTGATTTCCCTTTGCTTTGGTACCGAGGAAGTTGCCTGTTGTGAATTTCTGTAGAAGAAAATCTGATCTGGTTCTGTTAAACTGTGTGAGGCTGCAGCATAGAGCCAACACAGCATCTGATTTTACTCTTTCTGAAGTTAGTGGGAAAGCTGCTAGGAATTCTAACTAGACTATAAATGAGCCTGTACAGCCAGGACATCTGAATTTCAGAACACCTCAACTCTTGAGTTGCTTCAGTAAGAATTGAGGTCCCTGAAGGAACTGCAGGATTAGATCTCCAGAAAGTCAGAATTCACATCTCCAAGAAAGTACTTCTTAAGAGTGACATCATGTAAGGGTTAAATAGCCATGGTGAAGAAGTGTTGTGCAATACTTTGAAAAAGAAAAATGATAACTAGGTGAGAAAAGTAGTGGAGCTGCCATTCTTTGTATTTGAAGCCAGTATGAGAATGAACCTGTTAAGATTTAATTGAATTCTGAGTGTTCATTTCATATGTATTCACAGTCCAGGGTAGGGTACTGTAATCATTTGCTACGTGCAGATTTTGTACAATGAACTCATAATACTGAATGCATAGTAAAATTCCTCCTGAAAAGGAATTTTGTCATGCACAATAGCTGGTTTATGAATCTCAGTTGGTTTATGAATCTCAGTTTTCTTGGTCATCTGACTTTGCTGATTTTGGTTTGTTTTTTTGTTTGTTTTGGGTTTTTTTTGTTTGGTTTTTTTTTTGAATGACAAAAAAACCTAATGCACTATTGCTAAAATAATGTATTTGGAATTCATTTGTACAACTCATGGTTTGCACCTGAAGCTTCCTATTCAAAGAACAAACTCCATTGAATTACAACAGCTGAGTCACAAAGGCCCCAAAATAAATGTCTGATAGCACTACCACACTCATAGTAAGGTAGTGCAAGGAAGGGGCTGCTCTCATTTCTCTTAATCTTATCTATGTTTTTATGTGCATTCAGTGTGTTTGTATATATATATATATGGATATGTGTGTATATTTATATATTCACATACATATATGAAATTAAGCATATACATAACCAACCCTCTATTTTTTTTTAATTCACTGCCAAGAAAAATTGGATTCCCAAAATTACCTTGCCCAGAGTCTGTGGAAATATGGACCTTAAAATTTTTATTTAAGTAAATTTTACGAGTCTCTTTGAAAACTGAAAGCTTACATTTCTCTTACTATGTATCAGACAGTGTTTTAGATGATTTTGCATCTAGCAGATACATTAAACTTTACAGAATTATCTACCATACTTTCATAACATAGGTACAAATTGCAAAAAAAGAGATTATTCTATATATTTTTAAAATCTGTGCCAAAGACAGTCCCTGAGAGGTGAGGCTACTACAGAAACCAGTGGTCAGTTTTAAATGCTTCTGGAGTCCTAATTTCATTTTGAACAATAGACCAATCATTATTGCTCTGGACTAGCTTGTTAGTCATGCACTGATATGTGTCATTAAATATTTCTCAAACCCAGAGGGAGCACATTTACACTTTAAAGAGGGACTGCTAAGCTAAAAGATAATTAGCATCACATGTGAGGGCTTTGCTTAAAATATATATCTACTATGCTATCACTTCTCGCTGTGTGCAATGGCATTTACTAACACTGCTCACTTTAAAAATGGACAAATTCTTATTTTGCCAGCTAATTAGCGGTTGCCAGTGTCATTTTTGTGATGTTGCAGCTAGTAATATGAGCCCAGTTGCATAGTCACAAAAGTGATCATTGGAAACTGTGACTCTGCTGCAGGGACAATGTGGGAAACCCCTTTTCTGAGCCTCTAACGACCTCTGACCTTTGCTTGCTGATGGTTTGCATGATGATTTCTTTTTCACTCAATGAGCCAAGGGTTGGTTTGTATTACTAATCATTCTTTCTGAGTTAATTCTTCCTGTATATGTATATATATATAATATATATTTTCTTCAACATTTAAGAACTTTGCTTACTGATGAATTTTCAGCTCACTCTCATTAGCCAGAACTAAGAATGAAATGAGACGTTGCTGTACTTCTAAATATTTTCATAAACTATATTATATACACAAATCTATGAACCAGCTGGATTGAAACCCTTTGTTATAATGTGTTTTCTGAAATGTGTGATAATGGAAATGTTTGAAACGCCTTCAATAAAACTGACAAACATAAGGTGTCTTTCCCTAACATGTGTCTCTGGCTGTCTGATTTACTGAGAGGTCTGATTTACTGATAGGTTGAGATTGAGTTTCTCATTGAAATTACATCAGGACTTCAGTAGATGGCTAGTCACAACATGAAAATATCTTATTACTGTTGCCATACAAGGAACAAAGGAACCACACAAGCAGAAAAAGAAATGGGAAATATCCCTCTGTAGTTATTAGCTTTTATTTAATACCTGAAATGCAGAAACAACTCTTTACTAATGCACATGATGGGGGTGGAGGGGATGGGATGATGACCAGCTGCACATAGGAGAAGGCAGACTGATTTTGACAGACGCTGTTGCAGATGTTTCAAATATAATTTACAGTACAATACAAAAACCTAATATCAGGCCTTGTATTGTATAGAAGGAGTAGATCCTCAGATATGATCACCAAGAACTGAATAGTTCATTCATGTGAAAACTCTCCTGCAGCTAAAGTCACTGAAGTTTTGCTTGGTAGTGCCTCTATGCGCATGCATTTATGGACATTATAAATGGTCCATTTAACTTCTAAAGTCAGATGCTTCTCAATGCCTTGTCACTTATTTCATAGAACATTTTTCTACTGCATTAATTACTTACATCCAAGGAATATAAATAGAGGCAGAATGTCTCTGCAAGTATGATTTACATCAGTAAGCGAAAGAGTAAGAATTGTGAAAAAAGACCTGAATTCTAATGTTTAAATAGAATCATTGCATGAATTTAATATTGTTAACAATTTTGGTTTGAAACTTAAATAATAAAAAGCAGAATGTGAAAACACAGCTTCTTGGGACAGCACCAACATCTCCGTGGCCTGTTTGGGTTGAGTTCCAGGTATCTTGACTTCTTGTCAGATTTAGAAGTTTAGGCATCTTTAGTCTATACTGTAAGCAATGTTTAAAGATATATGCATGTTTTCACAGCACAGATGTTAGTGAATAGATGAACAGCCAAGAACTAAATGATTCAGTACGTTAGTTATGCTTTAAAATTCATAATATCATTGTACCACAGTTGCCAAATTCCAACAGCTCACTTCAATTTAGCAGTCAGGACCCTATATAACACTGCTGAGCTAGGAACTCTTGGAGGGTCTCGGCACCCCTTGGAAGCTACCCTATGAAAAGGTTTTATAGCAAACCTTCTAGCTCCAGGAAACTCAAACATCTCATCAAGTAAATTGAATAAAAGGTTTTGATTTCCTGAAGCAATGCTTTCACGCTTTAGCCTTTATTCAGATTGTCTTGTTAACATATGTGTGCATAGTTTATGTTTTGGGGGGCTTGACATGCAAAATATATCCTAGAGAAGAAGAGAGAGTTTGGGATTTTGTTTTTTGTAAGGCAATTTAAATAGATCTAAACCAATTTTGTGGGCTCTATTCCTAGACTGAGTATCTTGGTTTGCTTCAGCACCAGTTAATTCCTTCAGTGAATTTGCATACCAGCAAACCTGTTCTGTAGCTATACTTTTATTGATTGATTTCACATAGATTCTCTTGCCACTGAGAATGTATAACCAGGAAGGTGTGAAAGACAATAGTGTGTAAATATTAAAAACCTAAGACTTCTGCCCTGGAACCAAAGCAGTAAAGCTTACTGATGGGTTTAGGTATTTTCACCACAGTAGATTACATTTTAGAATTTTGTGAGAAACTTTTCAGGAGTTGGTGTTTGTCTTTCTGGCAAGAACTGGTTTAACAAATCAGCACATACTGTACAAAGTTTGCTGGAATAGCCTTTTTAGTTTTGGATTCAGTTTGATGCTCTTCAATATTTCTTTGAACAAGCTCATGAACCCAAAGTTGGCTTGAAAATTAAAGCATCTCAAGATAATCTTAGTTTTGGAGCTAAGACATGAGACATTTGAGAAAACAGCTCATTCATTTTGCTTAGCCAACAGCAATAATGGGATGTTTTCTGGGATTTCTACAGCAGCAAAGCAGAAGCAAACTTGATACAGGATTATGTATGTAACAACTGCTTATTATGTAAGGAAATTATCAACCTGACTCTTTAAAGTCTGCAATATTCACTTTTTCTTTTTGCTTATTTTTGACAGTTGGCAAAAGAAGCAGTATGTAATATGCTCAATTAATTTTTTGTGTCTGTTTTATTTCAGAAAAGTAAACAAGTGCTACAGGGGTCGCTCTTGTCCAGTAGTTGTTCATTGCAGGCAAGTACAATTTCTAAAATAGCTTTAGAGAGATTTTTGTGTGTAAGAATTTAATATAGGCATAAACAATATGGGCAAATTAAAGCTTTAGATGAATCACTGAATGGATAGTGAGGTAGGCTGAAGTTATTACGTGTAATTCAACTGGGTTTTAATACTAATTAATAGTTGGGTTCTGTTTTTATAATAAAATAATCCTTTCCTATGTTTTCATAGATGTTGTGCCAAGACTTGTTAATGTATGGCCACCCTTTCCAACACAAGTAACATTTCAATTTCATAAATCTCCTCTAAAATGATAGTGTTTGCATGCATTCCCTCCCAGTTTAGTCTATTTTATTAACATTCAATTATATTCCATTTCTTCTTTGCTTATTATTAGTGATCATGGTAAGAGGAGAGCAATGTCAGGGAGTAAAAAGATACTCAGGGATTGAGTAATCCTTTAAGCACAGTTTATCTTTAGGCCTGACAGTCTGATAGATGCACACAAAAGCTATTGGGCAGGCCAATGGAACACTTTATAATAATAATGTTAATGTTTGGTTTTGCCACTGGAGATTCTAAGGAGAATGTTGCACTCATTTATAGATTATATTCTTGTAAATAAGGAAGATAGAAAACCAGCCCTGCTAAGAGGCAGGTTGTTTGACACATAGTACTCCACTTTGGGTGGGAGTGAAGAGGGAAAGGATACCTTTCTCAGGTGTGGCTCAGCAGGGTTCCCACTGGCTGTAAGGAGGCCCTCTGCAGAGGTGAATGTTCTGGAGGAGGCTTGTCTGCATTGCACTCAGGAAGTTTGGGAAAAGAAACATTTGATGCAGTATGAAGAGCCTTCAAGTTTCTTCCTCTTTCCTTATTGCGATAGATGGAAATGTCTACTACCAGCTCAGTAGTTTTTGTTTTTATTGGGCCTGATCACTGGCTTTTTTCTCATTATTCAGCTTAACTAATAAGATTGTGTCTTTGTCCCCTTCACAGACATAAAAAAAATTACCATTACCTCTTTTTCTCTGAGCAGTGATCTAGCAACTGAAAAAAACTGTGTCTACAGAGACTTAGCAAAAATCAAGTTTTAGAGCCTGTCTGTAAACAGAATGTGATAACGCTCTTCACGCTGTTCTATTATTTTTCTTTTCATTAATTCTTGTACACAAATTGAGCTATCAATAAAAATAAGGGCTTAATTAATAAAACTACATACCAGTCTAATTGGTCACACTTGCACCTTTGTAAAAATTTTGGGGAGGGAAAGAAAAAAAGCTTTTACTTAAAGTCTTAATTATGTTTGCTAACAGCAGCTCTAAAAGAGCATCGTGCTGGCAATTACACGTTGCTCTCTGAAAGGGACACAAGCTGCATTCAGATGAGGAAGCTTCCCCCCTCCCTAGGCTTGGTCTCACATCTCTGAGGAAGGGCTGATGGTACAAACAAAAGTTAAAGCTGTTTCTTAGGAATTGCACAATATTTTTTCTGGTTTTTGCAACTAAGTAAGAATTAAAGGGAAAGGTAGAAAGAAAGATCAAACCTCTTGTGATGTATAGTGAAGAATACCCTCAGTAATCAAAAGTCCCTCACTAATCAGATATTTCAGTTCTTGAACAGGCCTTTATATGCATTCTCTCTGACTACTGTGTTAAAAATGCAATCAGCGACATTGTGGGATGTTCTGGATAGTGTTCTGGTCTAACTTATTCTGTGGTTCTTGATCACATATACAAGTGACTATAAGCTCATTATATGTACACTTTTTGAAAAGAAATTATATCCTGTTTTAAGGGTAGTGACTTTTCCACTGCTTAAAATGCTTTTCTTGCATAAGCACAACTTGGCTTAAAAAAGTCTTTTACCTGTGCAGGCTAATAGTTAATCTTCCACAAACAGCTTGTGTTAATTCAGTGCAAGCTTTCTCTCTTCTCAGTAGCCTACTTTAGCCCCTTGTTCTCTCCTCTTCCCCCATGTGTAACAGTATAACACTGAGGGCAGGTGCCTTCATGTTAAGTCTAGATGCACATTGATAGGCTTTATTTTTTTCTTTTTCCTTTTCTGTTGGCAGTGATGGTGCGGGAAGAAGCGGAGCCTACATTCTAATTGACATGGTTCTCAATAAAATGGCCAAAGGTGAGAATCAAAAGGCTTGTTACTTCCTTAGTACTGAAAGATGTGCTTGTGTTGCCATGGCAACGCAGGGAGCAATATTCACAGAAAATCTGAGAATAAATTAGAGGCAAATTGTACTCTTTCCTGAGCATTCTTAAGTTTTATTTTCATACCAATTTCAAACAACAAACCCAAATGCAAATGCTTTGTGAATGAGCAGGTGGTTTTGTGCTGTTGAGAAGTACTTGAATTTTTAAACTTATCATTTTAAATAGTTATTGCAGATTTTAGAAGAAGATACCTTGGGGCTGTACAATCCTTATTTGGTGGGTAAATGAGTTGGGTCCTGGGATGCTTCATGAGTGTTGCCCAGTCCTCTGTCACCTATCCAGCCATGATGGTCAAACACCATTACTTTTCTTTTGCCGAGAAGAGACAGTACCAGACAGGGCCTCATGTGCTGCACAGATTTTTCTCTTAGGTGGAAGAGGACAGTAGTGAACAGGATAGAGGACTGTTCCTAGTGCTGCCACTGTCCAATACTGAACAATTTTTGAAACTTTTCTGTTTCTCAGTTTCCTTATCTCTAAAATGTAATTTTATGAAGTGCAAAATCATGTGTCAACATAAATATATACTGTTGTTTCTTGAAAATGAAATCTATAATTCTCTAGAGACTGGGACCATTTCTTTACTTTTTATTGATAGGTAAATGGTTTATGGCGGGAAGTATTTGAGATATCCTGAAATAATCTTTGTATGTTGGAACTAAACCAAATTTTTAATACTGATACTGTCTTCAAAAGAAGGAGACTAAACAGTGGGAGTGTTCAAAGACTATTATGTCTTTTAACCTGACTGTAGGTTAAAACACATAATAGTCAACTTCATTCATGTTTTGTACCCCTTCTTCATTCCCTTGACCATGTTTGTATTGCAGTTTTGTAGAACTGCATTTTAAGAAGAAGAGAAGCTTTAGGAGGTTGAAGATAAACAAAAAATAGTAATTTTTCTTTTTTTACTTCTTAACCTGAGTTCTTAAGACACCTTGATCTGGCATCACGCAGATATGTGTATTTAAAGAAAAAATATTGATTGTAAAAATGTATATTAATTTATAGAGAGAAATGGTGTTTAATTCTTTGAGATCTAGTCACTTTACAGTTGTTTAAAATCTCCTAGCACAGACATATTTTTACATGTAGTTTAAAACACTTTTCATGCTTTGCAGTCATCAGCTATTGCATCCTGCATGTCCCAGCCCTGTGGCATAGTGGCATCCTGTCCCTTTATAAAGGAGAGTTTAGTGTTTTCTTTCTCTCCAGATTCTGTTAACATGTCTCATCAAACGTGGACTGAATGTTCTGCCTGTGAGCATCATGTGGAACTGGCTGCTCATCTTAAAAGAAGTTGTGTGTTTGCCTTCTCCTTAGCACTATCCTGCAAATAAATTTTTCAGTGGGATGAGATTAGATTCTGACTCTTGTTGGAAAACAGGGTTTCACTCTGTGGAGGAATATGGAGATATTTGCAATGCTTGTTACGTGCCACGTGACAACCCAGTCGTTAAAATGGTATGTCATAAAATTAATGTAGACCTTTGTTAGGTGTTTGTTTGGCTCATTTCAGTCATCGGCTGTAATGAAAGCTAGATTTAAAGTATACGCAACTTACTCGCATACAGAAGTAAATAGAAGTATTTTCTAGCTTGGGGCTTTCAGCCACTTAAGGGAGGGTTGACTTTGTTGTAAAAGCACTGAAGAATGCCATTTATTGACTCCATTGTACCATGTAATGTCAAATTCCATTTTAAGTGTGGGCTTAGCTCTTCACAATGCCAGACAAGTCATGTGAAACTGGCCAGAGAAAGGCGTCACAGGGCTTTTTGGAGATCGGTCACCCCCATTTTGTTCTTGACCTGCTCCCCTCTGCCCATGGGGGTGTGCGATGCGAAATCCCCTGACCTGGTGCTTTGGCTGGGGTTTAAATGAAAGATCAAAGGGCAGAACGGGCATCTCAGCCCTGCTGAGGTGGGCCTTTCCCAGGCTGTCACACTGTGCGGCCGCCAAGGGTTTTGTTCGGGCGGGAACCGAGGCCCAGCCTGTGCGGCCGGGGCCCTCTTTGTCTGGCCTGAGAAGCTGGAGGCCCAGGTTGAGGATCCAATGTTCATCAAATGATCAAAGGCCTGAAGCCCTGGACATGAAATCTTTCTTTCCATTTCCTTTTCTTAGAGAATGAATTGCACAAGTGGCAAAGAATGCCCTTTCCAAAGCTTTTATGTGGAGTGCGAGGGCTAACTTCAGAGTCCTTCAGTGCTAAACATAAAAATGTAAGTGCACTTTCAATCTGGGCCCAGCTGCAAGGCCAGCATCTAGTAACATTTCTTTCAAAAAGGCTTTTAAGGATTAAGGCCTTCAGTCTTTCAAAAAAAAAAAAAAACCACCCCCCCAAAAAAACCCCACACCACCCAAAAACCTGGACTTTTAAGAATAAACTTCGAATAATTTGAGTTTCTTGTTCCACTGTCTGGTTTATTAGAAAGTAGACAATAATGCATTTTTAAATTAAAGTAAATAGAGGAGTACTTAGTTTCAACAGTGGGAAAGTAGAAAGCAATCAATAAATGCCTTGGCTCTATAGTAAGGTTTTTAATAGGGTAGGATGAGAAAAGGAGCTCCTTTTTCATGTAATGATTTACTTCCCTGCATTCTCTTAGACAGTTAACTGTAAATGCCTTTGTCATTTATAATTTCTTCTTCTACTGCTCATTGAATTAGTGCTAATACTTAGTCTATTAAACGTGTTATAAATTTGTGTCTTCAACTGTCTTGCCTGTTGCCATCCCTCCTATTATTTTAGATGCTGAAAACCACCAGCAAGGGACCTCTTCCTAAAGCGTAAAGCAGGCGAAAAGAAATCAAGCTGGGGAGGGTTTTGTGCTTGACACTCAGCACATCAGTGTGATGATCTCAGCCCCTCTGAGAAAGCAGTAAAGAGTGTTTTAAAAAGCAAAGCATGCTATTGCAGTGCGCTTGCAGGGCAGTAAAATGGGTACCGAGGGTAGAAATGCCCCCTTGGTGTACCTGGAGGGTTGAGCTGATGGGAGGACACACAAGAGCTCGCATGGAGCTCACAGGAGCTCTTGCTCAGCAAACACCTTTCTGCCTTTGAGAGCTGCACAGAGCTGCCTGTGGACTCCCTCTAGCTCTGCTGGGCATCAGGAAGGATTTCCTGTTGGGTCACATTTTTAATGAATTTCACTGTCCTTACAATCATTACTGTCTGTAATGATTGCATCTGTGTGTTCACTCCAAACAGCCACATGAAATAACCTTATTAGATACTGGAACACTCAAAGAAAAGCAGTGTCCATTCAGTGCTATCATTCCTATGTGGTGTCAGCAGAAAGTTTTAAATGGAAGTGTCTCCTTTTGCTTAGTTGTTCTAGTAACTTTGTGCTGCTATTTATCATGTAGTTTGTTACTATGATTATTTTTATTGCTAGCTTCATCTGCAGAGTAGTTGAAAGACCCTGATCCTATACCTATCACAGAAATAATAAAAACTAAGTGGTATTGAATCTGGCCTTACAGTAACATGCTTAAGTACTATTTGATGTTTTTTTTAACTATGACAGCTGTCTAACTATGATACTATTTTTACATGGGTGTTACAATTTTAATACAGTCACCAAGTCACCTCTCATTTCCCTGATAGACAGCTTAAGTTCAGTTTTGAGTGAGAAGAAGTGATTTATTTCAACTTCATGTGCACTTCATGATTTAAATAAATAGAGAAAATTATAATGGATTGTTTTTGTAGACAACAATGCTTGCTGAATTTTTGACAGAGGCTGTTTTCTGAGGCTGATTTCTACTGAGAATTTCAATGTTCCCGATGTATTTAAAAGTTTGATTCTTTGTAACTAAGGAAGATAAGCTGATTTAGATTTAGTTCTACTTTATATTCCTTCCTCACCCAAAACTCAGAGTAACTCTGAGCTGATGAGGCTTTTTCTTTTTGTGTGATCTGAAGGAAAGTTGAGAATTTTCTTATTTCTTGTCTTTCCTGCAGGCTTATTGTAGTGACTAAAAGTTCCATATATTGCAAGACATTATAATTGAATGTTTCTGGCATGAAAAAGAAAATAAAAATGAGATTACGAGTCTTCCCACTTTCATTTTTCTGAACTGAGAGCCTTGGATAGTGTAGATAATGGTTTGATTTTTAGATATTAATCCAGCCAGCAGCTGCTTAGGGATTGCTGACCATCTATTTTCTTGTGTTTGAACTAGCTGGAACAAGATGAGTCAAAGGAAATGTGAATATGAATTTTGAAGTCCTTTTAAAGTATTGCTTTCTGAATTGTAAAACCCAGCAAAAAGATTCGATTTACCAAAGCCAAAACAGCGGTTTATTCTCTCACATTCAAAAGCTTGGATTGTAATTGATGAGCACACACACTCTGGCCTGGGCTGGCTGCGGAGGTTATCTCCCCGAGTCCTTCCCTTGCCCCCGCTACCCTATTGTCTGAGGGTCTTGTGAGTCAGCTCCTGAGCAGATGCAGCTTATACCATGACATTTTAAGGCAAAACAAAAGATTCCTTAATTCACCCTCTGACTCATCGTGATCAAATGATTTTGGCTAATCTGAACCCTTGCTGAGGTTTTGCTTATCTGCTGTGTGGATTTAACAATCATAATGAAGTTGTGGAGTTAGCTCATCTCTAAAAGGATTTTATGAAAGAAAATGCTTGCCCATATTCATGTTAAAATGGATTCACTCTGCTTATTTTTGAGTCCTTATGCAAAGTCTGAGAAAATTCTATTGTTCAGTTGTGCTGATACAAGTCCAGAGCAGACTATTTCTGACATGCTCCTGGGGAATAAGGGAATATTTTTCAACCTAAAATCCAGTTTCTCACATGAAAATAAAACAAACTACATGTCATAAAGTGGCTGGGAGACTATACAGTGTAAAAGAGAGATTAGGGTTGGTTTTTTTTGGAGGGGAGGGAGGGGGATGAAGAGAGTGCAGTAAAAGGACAAAACATGGAAGTAGAAATAGGTGTTATTCTGCAGAAAAAATTCAGGATTTAAAAAAATTGTGTTCATGTTCTCAGTTTGAATGAAACATGTTGGTCTTCAATGTTTGGGTGAGACAGATTATTGTCTCTAGGAAAAAGAAAACAAAATGCAGGTTGGTGAAGCCAAAAAATTAAGGTCTGCTTTGTGTACTATTGTGCTATCCACAAGACTGTCTCAGTTCTCAGCAGCAATAATGCTAAGCATATAAATCTGAAGCGCTGCTATTTCAATTTCTGAAGGAAGTTGTTAGTGTTCATGTAAACGTATCATATGTCATAAGGCTATTTTTTCAAATGAGCTTCATTTATGTATTGTAACTTTTATGTAATGAGTTACCCTGGAAACACAATTAGGCAAATAATGCACATTCTTGCAGCCTTTCCCAGCAGATAATTAATCACAATGAGGGCTGGGCCCCCAGCTACATGCAAAAATGTATAGCAAATGTATACAACAGTGTTTTACGGTCCAGCCTGTGATGTTCAGCGAACTCTCACTATTTAGAACAGTGTTTATTTCCTTTGTACAACACATTTTGGCATATAAATCTTTAAAGCTTTTGGCTCATTGACACTCAGCCATTGATAATTAGTTCATAAAATGATAAAAATGTAGCATGTTCTGTAGGCTTCTGTTGTGAAATGAAATAGTGACCATGGGGAAGATGGTGTTGGTTAATGTTTCCTAATGTATGGACTTCATTTTTAGCAGGTTTCCTTTATGGCATATAGACATTTCAAACAAAAAATAAACAAGTTATTGACATAACCTCTTTGGCTTTTTTCTTCTTTGTACAGTCAGGGATTACTCTAAAAGAGCCGTATTTCTTGAGTTATTTGCTGTTCTGGGGATTTTATTGGGGAAAAAAAAAAAAAGAAACAGGACTAGGAAAGTGTGGTAGAAAGCAATCCTAATTATCCAGGGTTTGGGGCAAATGAATTGTGAAGAAAGACTGATCAGACATGGGCTGTTCCTTGGGAAAGGGAGCATGAAGGGGGGTCCCCATAGGGCAGTAGAAGATCCTGAAAGGAATGTATTGATGTCAGTAAGCAGCTTGAGATAGTGACTAATTTGAAAACAAGAGGTCATTGACTGAAACTAAGGAGGAGACAAGAAGATAAGGAATTTGGGCGGCATTTTTTCACACAATGGGTAGGTTAGAATATGGAAAAGTGGAAAAGCTGGTCATAGAAGTACTGTGCTATCAGTTTGAGAAGCAGCTGGGCAAATGTTTGGAAAAGGAGGTTTATATGCAGAGTGAAGAACTACTTTTTTTCTGTAGCTAATCTCATGTGGCAGTCCATAGAAGGATTTGAAGAGAAGTGTTTAATTGACCAGATGGTAGTCTTTTGGCTGTAAAGGGTACAATGTATATTACCTAACTAAAGTGTAATTATTCCACAAGTTCTATAGCTGCACCAGCCTAGTCACTTTTAAGTATAAACTTCATTAAAGAATGAATCTGTAGTAGTGGCATCTTTTATTCAGGTCACTCCATGTACTGTTTTATGAAAGCATTGCCACCATTGTGCAATGTAAAATGAAAGCAATGTAAAGTGTAGTTCTTACAAGTTATGAGATTCATGAGGGTGAGCTACTTCTGTGTTCCCTGTAAAGAAGATTCAGATTTTGCAAAAAGGACTCTGAGATTTTTAGGAGCCAACTGGGGCATGTTTTAGAAGTGTTATTCTTAACTTTGTTCACGTTAAGCACACGGAGATAAAATGCCTTTCAGGTAATTCACTAGTAGTTTCTGGAAGAGGTACTAAAAGAAGAAAATCATGTAGAACTCTATGGGGGCTAGTACTGAGGGATGCCTATAAGTAGGCAGTAGCTGCACATCTGTAATTTTTGTTATGTATATTCTTTGTATGTGTGCATGTGTATATACGTGCACGTGTAAGCTGAATTTAGATGTGTGCACTGGTATTTTCTGGAGTGACCAATAGTTGATTATGGGATATCTTGCCCCATATCGATTATAACTCATTAACTTCTACTTCATGCATGTAGCAATTTAGGCATATTCCTTTTATTTTTAGCTTCTGGGGATGTGGAGGGGATGTAGATGTAAAAGAGAAACAATTCCTATATGGTATAGAATGTGATGTTGCATATTCTCATGCACAGTGGAAGTGAGGAGGGATTGGTCCTCAAGTATAGCATCCATTTGCATTCAGTTACAGTGAGTGGTTTCTGTGTGTTTTTTCTGCAACAACAAAGGATATTAGCTTAAAGGCTGGCATGTCAGTAGTGAATCTCTATACCTGCAAGACTTAAAATCAGTTTAAGCTTAGAAGCATTAATTTTCTGAGGCACTTTTTAAAATGTTAGGCTGTTCCTAAGTATTTCATCTTCAATATCACCTTTCTTTGGATTGTGTACTGACAAAGCCATATCAGTTACATTTATAACATGCAGTTTTCAAGTATTAATATAACATGTGTAAACAGTAACATTATATAATATATAGTCTCTGTGTGTATGACTGTCACAATAATTTTCATGTGCTTGCCTTTCCCATTGTGTTCATTTCATTGTGGTCCTTTTGGTTTCTGATAAAGGCAGCAAAATTTTAATTTGGGTCATTGTTAGGTGTATAGAGACATGTATTTTTTGTGAAATTGCAGGCAGTTCACTAATTCAGGTATATGTTGGGTCGATCACTAAATGTATGGACGCACACAGATTTTGTTCATCTCAGAGACAGAATAAGCTTTTAATGAAAATGCCAGCCTGGATACATATATCTTTTTTGCTGTTTTTAAAAGTGTGTCCCTCACTAGGTTTTTGCTGATGCTTTTTTTTCTGTTTCCATGAAAAGCATCAAATGATCCACCTGGCCAATAGCAGAACTCCAGCAGCTACAGCAGCAGACATCTGGATAACTACAAATGAAAATTGCTTTGATTCTTGTAGTTTCTAGCTGTTGTTCAGATCCCTTTTTAACTCTTAATATTTACAAGTGTTTGTATTTAGTGGTTACTCAGACAATGCAAGTTGAAAGAAGAAAATACTCTTGTTTCTTCACAGCAGAGCACTATATAAACAGCAGTTACTCTTACAATGTGTTTTTCACTTCTGTGGCCTTCCCTACACTATACTGCAACTGATTTATCTTTTCATTATGGTTCCATTTTGCTCTCTCTTTTGTCATGTCCGTCAGAATTGCCAAACTGGGGAGGTGAGGGAAGAGGGGAAAGCAACAGACACAGAACACAGATCTCAAGCACCATTATATTTGACAGATTCTAGCATTTGTGAGTCCTAAATGCAAAGTAGAAACTCAGTACTTTTCAAGCCAGGTTTGTTCCGTCTATCTTTAGCCATATAAAACATGTAACATTAAGCATCTCACCTAACCTAGTTGTCTAGGTCTCCTCAGTCATCAGTGGAGAATGATAAGCACCTCTGGAGGATAATTCTCAGGGAAATGAATTGCCCATCAGAGCTTCCCCTCTCTCGCTTAGCTGTTAAGAGAGGAGATGACTAACTTCGATTCAAACTTCAAGGATGGCTGGAGTAGATGAGATGAGGCTGGGCCTTTGAGACTAAGCTAGTTAGTAAATATTACCAGTATGCCATTAAAACTAATGGTCAGTGAAGAAGTGGTGTTACACCCCCCCTAGTTATGACCCTTTCTTCTTTAATCAGATTGAGTTTGCCCCTCATATGGTGTGATTAAATGTTTTGCTGCAACATTAAGTACTCAATGGGGCAGACACTTGCCGGAGCAGCTACAGAAGCCATCTTTTAGAAGCTGTCAGTGGGAAGCTGGAGGCATCTAGGGCTCTAGGAGCATTGCAAATCCATAGCATATCTGTGCTATGTCTGGCTAGCTTGGGTACTGGAAACAGCATAGCAATGGCAGTGTAATAGTCCTTGAGTACTGATTTACCTCCAAATGCTCCAGAGGTAAATCAGGGCCACTTCTCTTTCTATATGCTTTGTGATCACTTTAGGATCAAGGGGAATAGAAAGAGGGCTGAGAAAGGTGCAAAGGGTACTGGAAAAAAAAAAAAAGAATATCTAAGTCCTCACCTCTCTAATGTCCAAGTAGCTTGTAACCATTAATGGATTTGCCTTCATAACAACTTACTAGGTGGGAAAAAATGGTTCATTTTATAAATGATGGTGTGAAACTTAGGGTGAATTTAATGATTTGACCAGCATGTTGCAGGAAGTCAGAGTCTCAGCCTGGAAGGAAATTCAAATGTATCTAAACATAGCCATCCTTTAGGACTCACATTAACAAAATTACAGCAGTTATGCAGAGTTACATCTTTTTGAGAATATATGCCAGTAGATCTGAAAGTTGTTCCCAGCTAGAAAAATCCTTTTTAATTTAATATTCATGAGTGATATGTATTCGTGAAACATTCACAAAGAAAGCTCTTCAGTTTGGTTTATTTAAAAAGAAACCCCCCCACAAATAGTGGCTTTGATGAAGTATTTAAGGATGATTTTATTTTTATAAATACACAGAAAATTCAGAGCATCTAGAACCTAAAATATTCCTTTTAATACAGTGCTTTAATATAAAATTCTATCAGTCTCACAGAATCTTCTGCTGCAGTTTCATTAGTAATGCATAAAATAGGACTTTTGACTTTGCTTTCAATGCAAGTATGTTCAAGCCTATTGCTAAAACTAAAATCTCAAAGCTTACCTTAATTAAGCCAAAATTTTCATAAATTTATGTAACAAATGCTGATTGTTCCTATAACTGAAAAGTAAAATAAACCCAGCACATTTTCAGGTGCACAAGCTCCATAGTTTGATAAATCTGAAAACCACTTTTAATGCCTTGATTTTTCCTTCACAGCTGATATATTAAAAGATATTACCTTTCTTGACAAACTTTGTCTTTCCTGTTCCTGTACCATCACAGTGACATCAGTGCCGATACAGTGTGGAAGGGATTATTCTCCACAGAGTGTTTCTCATGTGTTTCATGCTTAGCAAAATAGGTCCCCTGCCATGTTTAAGGGAACGAGAAGAGAAGGAAGATTTCACTATTAAGTCATAAAACTAACATTACGTAATTTATGATGACTTTAAATATTGCACTCTGCTGGTCACCTCATGGAGCCTATTGCAGCATTATTTGTCTAGTTCTTTATTTATTGTAGGAGGAAATGGCAATTCAACTTTTACCCATGGTTTTATGACACGCTGGATACTCATCTTACACACCTCTCTAAGGGCAAACACTTTAACCCCTTGATATCTGCTTATCAGGAGCACCAGCTGTGAAGTGCCAGTGTGCATCTTGCGTTGGTGCCTGAGGGGAGAAAAAAAGGTTGCAGAGGATATGACCCTAAACTTCAGAAGCTGCTTCTCTCCTTTGGGGCAAAATATCATTCAGCCTGCATCTTCTCTTGTTTTCTTTTTTTGTTATCCAGTTAATGCTCCTGATGTGCACTCACTGTGAATGCTTGAAGCCTTTAGGAAGATGATAGTTAATTACTGAAGTCTGCCTTGCACTGGTGTGGAAGTGCTTTTGGAAGTATTTACTCAGATAACTTGCTGAGCTGTTATGGGCAGGAGGAAAGCTAGTAGTATCTGGCACATAGTGAGTTACTGCAAATGCATGTTCTGTTTAAAATTAAAAACCAACATTGTACATTACACAACCATTTTTCACAATACTGCTAGTACAACATTAGCTCAGTGTCACACTAAGTTACATTTGTACATTCATTTGAAAAAAGCAATGAAATCCATTGTGAAAAAGTAACTTGTCACAAGCACAAACCTTATTTATTCCCTGCAGAGTAAAATGCAGTCAAAAGGTGAAAAGGCAGTTTCGTATTCTTTAAATGCTTCGTCTTTTCTTGCTCCCTTTATTTTCTGAAACAACAGTAGTACTGTTAAGCAAACAGATACATATTGGTGGGGAGAAAAGATAAAAAATACTACCTTTTGACATATTTTGTGTTCTCTTTTTCAGTTTTCAGTGCTCTCTAACCTAGTATTTTTAAACCCTCCTCTAGATTATTTGGTTTACGACAATAAATTAACATCTCCACCTGTTTTTGCACTTCATAGTTTAGTAGCCTGAGTAAAGCACTTCCAATAATGGAATATCCTTGGAATCAGTGGATTGAGTTTTTTCATATTTTAAACCACTGCATCAAACTTAGCTTGTATGTGGGGTTTCCAGAAAAGCAGTATTTAAAATACCTTAACAGTGTATGGATATTTTTCAGGCATCTCAGTAAAAGTGTGATTTGACCCTAATATACTTAGTTGCAATATGGAATCATAGAATAGTTAGGGTTGGAAAGGATCTGAAGATCATCTAGTTCCAACCCCCCTGCCATAAGCAGGGACACCTCACATTAAACCATGTCACCCAAGGCTTCATCCAACCTGGCCTTGAAGATCACACAATTCCAGCCCTCTGCCATGGGCTGCAACACCTACCTGTAGATCAGGTTGTTCCAAGCCCCATCCAATCTGGCCTTGAACTTTGCCAGGGGTAGGGAAATCATGGCTTTTCTGGGCAGCCTGTGCCAGGACCTCATCACCCTCACAAGGAAGAACTTCTTCCCTATATCGAAACTAAAATTCCCCTGTTTCAGTTTAAACCAATTGCTCATTGTTCTATTGCTACAGTCCCTCATGAAGAATCCTTCTGTAGCATACTTATAGACCCCCTAAATAATATAGAACTAAGGAAGCATTTGTTTATAAAGTTAAACTGCAAAACTACTGATAAACATGCTATACTAATGTTTGAATAGACTGCCTCTTTCATGGTTCCTTAAAAATTTGAGGTTCTACAAAGAATGTTCCCTAGTAAAAGCCATGAACTGTTTTAAAAGTCCTAATATGTCTTTAAATTGCTGTTACAGACACTTACAGAGTTAAGACTTTACATTCATGACAACCATGAAAATTTGGTACAAACCAAACAATTTCTGTAGGTAAAAGTACAATAATTTCCTAATTCATTCAACTACAAGCCAGTGGTTTACTTTGAAAACTTGAATATTCATCAAAAAGCTGAGTTAAATGTTTGGTGAAGTTATAGTGAGATCAGGTAGTTGGCCTGGTGTATTGTTGTACAGAGTCAGTCCCAACAAAAATACAGCTGATGATGAACTCGTGAATGACCTAGAATTTTTCTGCATTTAAACCTCTTTCTCTTTTTAGCTCCCTTGACTCTTGATATGAGAATACATTAAGGCAGAAATAAAATGACATACTGGTCCCACAGCAGAAGGTTACATCCTTGTTCTTGCAGTTCTCCCTCGAGGGAGTATTTTCATTGAAGCTGCAGTATTGCTGAGTGGTGATTTAATTCATAGTTTTGAAGGACATAAAATACCATTATCCTTTAGTTTGACCTGTTATATAGCTGCAGAAGTATAACCAGCAATTATTTTTAAACACTCCTAGTCTCCAGTTTAATATTTGTCCTCTTTTCTGTGTGTTGCAGTTGGTTGCAGGCAGACTCTGCAAGCCTTCTGTACCAGCATTTGTCTATCTACTTGTTAACCTAGTATATAGTGTGTGTAACCAAGTAGTTCAATATATTATCTGAGGCTTCTTAGCACACTAATGTAGTTAAATGGCATTTTTGTTAGCTGAAAACTTGGGCAGAGTGATGAATAACTGCTTGCAATTGAGCTTATAAATATGCTTTTAGATCTTAATTTAATAAATTAGTACAATATTTTCAAAATTTAAATGTTAAGCCATCACACCTAATAGGAAACAAATCCAGACAGTTCAGTATACAACATCTAAGTAAATCTCAGCCCTAAACTGTCTTGCCTTTAGACATGATTGAATTATAAGGAAGCTGCTCAAATGACTGCAATTGGAGGATTTCTGTAAATGATCATAAATCTTTATTACTAACATTTATTTCCAAAGGTATACAAGGATATAGAAACTTTCTATAAGCTTACCAATTGCTTTTCTCAGGCCTAGTCAGGTTAGGAACCCATGAAAAGAAATGATACCAAAACTGATAAGCAAAGATGATTCTGTCCACTGGAAAGAGAACCTTGTGTATTTTCTGTTTGTTTTATTGGGGGGTTTTGGGGAGTGTATGTGATTTTTTGTTGTTTTGTTTTGTTTTTTTAAGTTCCTGAAGAAAATTAAGTAGGAAACATAAATCATACTTTTATAAATAATGTGTACATGGTCTCAATACTAAAGATTTTCACTGAGTATATTCAGTGAAATTTTGGGTTTACTTAAGGCACTGCAGAACACAAACTCTTGTATTGTCCTCGAAGGTGAACTGTAGGAGGAGCTGACACCAGCTAAGTTAAGACACCTTGCAGATTTGCACTCTGTAAATCAATCAACAGTACTAATCTCAGGTGCTTTCATCAAATCAAAAGAGTGTGGTACTAATTCTCTGTATTTCATGCATGAGAAAATATGATCCTGTACACCATAATCCGCTGATTTCAGTTACCTGGCAGAGCAGTCACACTTTTTCAAAGGATGTCTTCCAAATGTATTTTCCCTGTTAGAAAATATTTAAAGACCTGAGATATCTTTAGTTGAAAACCAGAAATCTTTCTAAGATTATCTGAGGTTCACTGTACCTGAAAGTTCACTGTCTACAGGGCCTGTTCTGTGCTTATTCAGGAGCAGGTATTGTAGTTGTCAGTGTTGTTACATAAAATGGAGGATGTTCTCCAGTGTACACAACCACTGTACCTCTTCTCAGCTGAAACTGTCTTAGAATCACAGAATCAGACTGGTTTGTGGTGTAAAGGATCCTAAGCTCATCCAGTTCCAACCCCATGCCATGGGCAGGGACACCTTCCACTAGACCAGGTTGCTCCAAGCCCCAT
>JBAFWW010006544.1:0-15170 GCA_036873685.1 Agapornis canus
TCTGGGCTGCAAGCGCACACTGCAGTTGGCTCATGTTCATTTTCTCATCAACCAACACCCACAAGTCCTTCTCCGCAGGGCTGCTCTGAATATAATAATCATCTTGATTGCCAATGTTCAAAAAGGAGAAGACACAAATATCCCAGAAGATGACAGCAAAAGAGAAGATAGACACTGCTAACCTCACTGGTGCTTTGAAGAACAATGAATTCATTAAGGAAAATTCCTAGACACTCCCAAGATGCAGCTGATCTCTCCTGGTATAGAGTCAGGCAAACTACTTCAGCAGTAGCCACTTATATCCCTTAAAGAGTTTTTTAGAGTGGCTTCACAGCCCTCACCAGTCTAAAGGAAAGAATACAGCAAACACCTGATGATGCACATTTTATGCACCAGGTAATCTCGAGTGAGAGTGGTAGTGGTGTCTGTCACCATTCTGTCTGTCACCATGTCTGTCGCTATTCTGGTAATGGCCTATTCTTAGCTCTTGGAGACTCACAGAAACCACTTTCACTTTCAGCTTATGCAGTGATATCATAAGCAAGTAGGAATAATAATAGGCAGTTAGTCTATCTATCCCTTCCTGTGATACCTTCCATGATTTTTTCTTTGGCATCTCTAAGGAGAAGGTGTCCACAGCTCTAAGTTCCTACCTCAGTAAGAACAATCAGGACCACACAATTTTATAGCTGGAAGAGAACATAATGAGAAATGATTTGGCAGAAACATTTCAGAGCTATAACCTCATCCTGAAATGTGGAACTAGAGAAATTCATTGTTGGAGACAGCTCAGTTACACTTGGTGGATGATAGGCCTCTGAAAAAAATATGGGGAAAAAAAAAGGACATGAAGCAATTTTACCTGAAAGAGGATGCAGTCCTTAAAGAGAAAATATTATTTTCACAATAACATCTTTCAAACTCTTTTGTAATACATTTTTTTTTAGTTATTAATTGCAAACAGTTCACCCATCAACAGATAAGCAACTCACCAGTGCAATCCAAGACAGCTGCATTTTGTAGACAGAGTTATTCCTGGAGGGAGGTAAAACACTAGTGCAAGATTGTTTCTGAAGACTGGATGCTGGTCTATATTGAATTCCTGTTCACTAGAGAAAATGATTGACCAAGGTGGAAAACACATATCTGGGTTTTACAAAAACAGCCTAGATAAGAACAAAAAGAGACCAGGAGCAGGCCAAGAGGATGGAGAGTACATTTCAGGATCCTCTTTCAAGAAAGAAGAAAAGGTCAAAAAAAGACATAGGCAAGGAACAGAGATGCAGAAATGTCATACGAAGAGCCTTGGCAAAGAGGAGTCATAGAGCCTGAAGAAGAGCACTTCTCTGTGAGATGCTATAAACCACAAAAGCAAGGAATTAAAAATCCAACCAACTAAAAACATCTTAGGGATGGGACAATGTATAAAGTAGTCTAGAAGGACAGAGAGGAGCCTGGTGGAGCAAATGGAGCAAATTTTAGCTGCTTACTTCAGATTCTCTAGGCCTACAGTAGAACCAATGGTCAAGTTCACCAGAAGGGCATGAAAGAAGAAGGAAACTTGTGGTTGAAGACTAAGGAGCAAACCAGGACATGAGGCAGGGATTAGAAGAACCAGTAAGTAGTTGAGGTAAGCTTGATGGACAGTTGCCTGTGGGACTTTTTATCTTGGTAATGAGTGTGACAAGGCTGGTTCACAGACATTATCACTGACAAGTAAGAGCAATGGTCTACAGGAAAGTTGCAGAAGATACAGCCTGATACGCCATGACCATCATGAAGCAAAGCAATAGGCCAGATTCTTCCAGCTGAGAGCACTTGCAAAAGACTGAAAAAATCCCTGAGAAAAATATCAGGGTCCTTAATTCCTATTGAAATCTTCTATGAACTTCTCCTGTGCAAGTCAAAAACCAACAGGATGTTAAATATAGAAGACAAATTACCTATTTTGAAGTATTGTGCAGGATAAAGAGAGCAGCTAAAAATCAACGTTTGTCATTACCTAGGAAATTAATTGTTCTGTATTTTAATTTATCATGAAGAAGAAGAAGAATGGCTACATTTTGGCTATCATAGTATATTGTATTATTTCCCTCTGAACAAAGTTTCATCTCCCTTGTTTTTATCCAAAACCAGCAATGCCTTCAGCAAGGTGTTGTCAAAGGCCCCAAAAATATTCCGTTCAGCTGACACTTCTGCAAGCAAACCAGGGTATTTCCTTCTCAGTGATTCATTGATGTAAGCCTTCTCACATGCCCTGCAAACATGAAATTAAATTTGCCTCTCATCAATGAACAGATCAGATGGCAAAACCAAACATGCTTGGAAAGATTTAGTGTGTACTGGTTAGAGAGGAAATCATTAGGAAATTGATAGTTCTTTGTGCTAATGAATGTGTCCCAACAAAAATGCATCTATTATGTTCATTATTCTTCCACAAGAGCATTTTTAGAACATTTATTCAGAGCAGATCAACAATATTTAGAAAAAAACGTGCATTGTATTTGTTCATTTTTCTCACAGGCTTTCACTTAACAATGGGCGGCATGAGGGATTTCCTGAGTTCAACATTTGCTTTCCAGATTTGTGAGAGTTAGATAGCTTGGAGCTGTGATGTAATCTTAACAATTTCCCCCTATTCTCCATTAGGCAATCCCAGTGCTCTGGGAGTATTGTGCCGTATTGATAACCCCCTTGAGAGGACTCCAGTCAAAGCCCAGTGGGTGTGGATGTATGAAACTGGACAGATGCAATGCTCCTCAGCATGGAGACATCACCAAGAATGAAATGCTCCTGACTTGCAGCAAGACAGCGATAAGAAGCTTGAAACAGGGACCAGTGCTGCATGGGCATGCCAGGGAAAAGAAGCAGAACTGATTGCCTCTTGATTCCCCAAAACCAACCACTGTGACTACATGAAGCATGTTATCTCTTCCAAGAAAAAAAAAAATGGAAGCCATATCACTCCTTTATCAAATAGGTGAGGAGTGCCTTGCATGTATGTGTATATGGAAAAAAATGTGTGGAAATGTGAAAAAAATACCAGGCCTCATACCCATTTATCAGTTTCATTCAAGTGTCATCAAAACGTGGGTACTGAAGAGCAGCATGATTTAGTTACTTTCTTTTGGGGTGTATGCCTCCTGTTAAAGGGTTGCCCAAGACTGAGTTCTGTTTGCTTCAAGTTCTTGGCTTCTCTTCGGTTCTACTTTTATTTGATTTAGCTCAGTTTTAGACTGGTTTTCAACAGTGAGGCTTTTTGACAGGCCGTTTAAGTAGCACTGCTCAGCAATCCATACAAAGATAGCATACTGTTAGATATCAGTTTACCTTTATTCTTTGCCAAGTGGAATTAATTTGCCGTAACCTTGTTAGCCTTGGTGGAAGTTGCCCAGGTATAATCTAGTAATTTGTGGTCTTTTTATAATAAACAGAGAAAACCAGAAATAGCTGGGGACAACTGATTCCATTTGCAAAGGGCTGTGTAGGGCCGGTGGAATTCCTGGTTACTGCCCACAGAGGGAGCCTTGGTGGAGGTGCTGAACTCATGCTAAGGCAACGTCTGTGACTGTAGTTGGATGAAATACATTTCCACCTTGAATGTCATTTTGATCCACCCTCCTGAATCGCAGCTGGGGCATGAAGCTGCTTATTAAAGGGTCATTAAAATATCTAGTCTTCTTTGCTGATGAAACAAAACAGAAAAGGTCATCTGATACTTGCTTTAAATAGGCTAAGGGTCACAACAGATAGGATAAAATATAATCATCGACTTACAGCAGCATTCTCATGCCCAGCCTACTGTTTCCAAGTGCATTGCAAAAGTCTAGCATTTTCGTAATCAGGTCACAGATGACTAAAATTGCTTACAAAGGTTAATGCCTAGGACAGCTCTTATTGGTAGTGGGTCTCAATTCATAGAGTATTTTCACTGCTGCTACACTAACAAAATGTCATTGTAGAGTAAACTCTATTACTATGGGCATCTATTATTGTTAGATTTCTTACCAAATATAACAATGCTCAACTTGGAAATGAAGACTCATTTTCATTAACAAAATACAGCAACTATTTCTGACTCTTTATCTGCTTCTCTGCAATAAAACTTTGCCATATTTTAATAGCATTTTGCAAAGTAGCCCTGACATATAATTGTCATAATTATTATTGTTTTATAGTAGGGACCTCCTCCTTGGTGTCAGCCTTTCAGAGATGTATCCATCCACCCTTTGACTCATGCTGAGGTAGCTGGTGAAGAAATTTGTCTTTGGTGAAATTCTCTGAGTATTTGTTACCCAGTGGGGCAAATCAAAAGCAAGAGGAATGTAATACAGCTGGAACTATTTTATAGAAACACCATTAACTGCTGAGTTGTATCTGTTTGTTGCTTTAAAGGGAAAAATTTTTTCCTGGTCAGTATTTGGACATCGATATCTGTAATTCCAAAGGAGGTGGTAGCTGCTTTGATTACATGCTTCTATGACAGGTAATATTTAGACAAATAACTTTATTGTTTCTACCACAAACTGAGGCTCTTTACTTGCATGATAGCTTGATAAAGAGATCATAAGGTTCATAACTGTATATATACTGTATATACACATGCCATGTACCCATTAGCCATCAAACCTGACTTCTCCCGAGGGCAGCAAACTTCTGCTCTTCCCGTTACCCAAATGCACTGTTGAAAATAACAGAGAAATTATGTTGGAGTGGAAAAAGGGCGGACCATGACCCAGGGTGCACCTTATTTCAAGGTGAAAAGAGAAAAGCTGATGGAACAGAAGGGGCAGAGAGTGTAGGTGAATGAGGAGCAGGGATTTCTGCTTCAGCTCCTTTGGCAAGTGAGGACTAAGCTTTTGCTTCCCCCTTCAGGAGCAGTTATCCTTTACCCACCCTTCATCGGGTGTCCCTTTGCAGCAGTAGCACAAGGAGCATTTGAAATACTTCAGCACAACAGATACAAAATTGGGATTTCAAAACACTGAAGGACTTGCAAAGTTATGAAGCTTGTTGGACTCTGTAGATGTTAACAAAGGTTGTCACATTTCAAAGACACATTTCTGCTTCTTGGACAAGATTACAGCAGCCCATAATCTCTAAACTAATTCATATGAACAGACTTGAAGTTCCTAGGGTGTCTCTGCCAATTGCTCACTTTCTGCAGGTGATGTGGCACAGTTTGCTGTGAAGGTCAAAGAAGTTGGTTATTGAAGAAGTTGGTTACTGAAGAAGAACCTCTAGAAGCAAAAGATACAAAGCAGCAAGTTTTCTGGGCTCCATTTTGTTACGTGAGAATCATTTATTCATATATATTAAAAGCATATGGAACTATAGAAGAGGATTCAGGAGGCAGGCCTGGCCTGTTAACAGGCAGAGGAAGCAGGCTGCCATCCTTTGCTCTTTCTTTTCTTTGATGCCACACTGCTCTGTTTACTAAATGATGTTGTAAGAGTAGTCCTTCCCACAGGTTGTCCCAAAGGACATCTCCATCTGGATGTGCTATAGTGCTCTGAAATCAAGCAAGGCAACTAATAACTTTATAATAAATGTTTCTGCACTCATTTCCTTTCCTGAGACAAACACAACTTTTTCATAAAGAACATGTCAAATCCCCTTGAGAAACAATTCTACATTTCATTGTAAATAAGACTTTTTTTTAATTTCTAGTGACATTCTTTCTTGCCCAGATGGAGACAGTCTGCACTCCTCCCTCCCCAGTTGTTCCCTCAGGAACACTCTGTACTTTCCCTTAACTGTTCACTATGTTCACTGCAGCACAGCTGCAAAAAATGGCTCAACTTTACATCTGGATTTCCGATTAATCACAAATTCATGGCTGCTTTCCCAGACAGAGAGCAATTAAATGAAACCTGTAGAAACCATTACAAAAGCCTCTGGAAGCATCAGTTCACCCAAACAAAATTCAGTTCTCAGTCTAAACTTTCAGGATTAAACTGGGGTTTTATAAACATTTAGGAGGAAATCACTCCCAGGTTCACCTGCTGCTCCTTTCCCTCTCCCTCTCCCCCTAACTCACTAGTATTCCATTTCATTTTTTAAATTTTGCTGCTTTGTTTATGTCTTACATCTACCTGATCCATTAACTGAATAGATTTCAGAAGAGACTTCAGCTATGAGGTAGCCTAGCAGGGACAGCTGTTAGCCTCCATTCTTCACAGACCAGTAGAAGTCAAGAGCATCAGCTGCCTCACTGGAAATGACAAAGTGCTTTTGTCTCTTCATGCTTGTTAACAGGATTAGCACAGAAACACATAGTCTGACCAACCCTTTAATGAGTTTTGTAGAAATACATACTGACCTGTTCTTAAAAAGAACAAAAAACTTGAACTATTTCACATTCTTTTAATGCGTTTTTCTCTAAGTATGCAGTTGCATGATATATTCTGAGTTTTTTGCTAAGGATCCAAGTGTACAAGTAGATTCGATATCCCTGTAGAGTGCAGAATTAAGATAACAGTTCAATTCTAGAGAACCTAGCTGCCCTCATAGTTTTTGAATGCAGCTTTTCCAAAGAATGCAATAGTTCTTTGCCTTTCTGTTCTTGTTAAATAACCTTCAGTAAAGGCCACGGTCCAGTGATGCTCTTCTGAACACACTGTAGAGAGGAGAATAAGTTTATTTCTCTCCATTAGTATCACCAATAGAAGAAGATGGCATCTGTATGATGCGATGTTCCAATTCTGTCCATTAAACCATCTCTGAGGAGCTCTGTTAAGGTTTCAAAATCCTAACTAATCTCAAAAACCCTGTCACTCAACCAGCCGCAAACCAAAATGGCTGACCAAATGCTACAAAAACAAGACTTTTTTGTCTTTATACTTCACCTATCTTGCACAACATGTGCTATATGTACCACTCCTCCTGTAATTTCAACATCAAGCCCATAATTTCTGCAGATTACTGCAGAATTAATTACTTCAATTATGAAGCGGAATACTAGTGAATAAAAAACTCTATAAAAAACTATCTTCTATTCATAGCACTGAAACCAGCTTTCTGGGAATGTCACTTTAACTAGCATTCTTTATACCACTTCCCTACTTATAAAAGAGTGACATGATGAAATTTTAATAAAACACTAAGACTAAAAGAAGAACTACACAAACAGCAAGGTATAATTGCAGAGTGATATAGATAACATAAAGAAAGTTATCCAGAATTCCAGCTGTAGTGTGGCCTGAGCTTCTTCTTTCAGTCAAAGAGTTGTAAAAACTTCAAACAATTTTAGTGGAATTGATTGTGATAAAGCTTACAAAGGCAGGATAAGGATTTAATGAAACTCTTAATACTGACAATTTACTATAAGCTAAAAAAATGTGCATCAGTTAAGCACCAGCATACCACGAAATATCTCCTTCTTTAGTATTCCTAAGATATTTTCATTCCTAAATATGGCCTAAAATGGGCATGATACTAATATGCTTAGTACAGAGGTGTCAAACCTCAAACCAATCAACTAGATCTGGCTTGACAGACTGGTTAAACTGGACAAGCTGTTCCTGCTCTCCTTTCCAAAGCACCCATAGTGATAGGAGGGGACTGCTCTGTACTGCCAGATTGGTCTGGTAGAACCAGCCAGTCTTCAGGAAATTGCAATGCCAGGAGGAGCTGAGGCGAACAACCATGTGCATGTGTGGCCTGCTGTATGAAGATTAAGTGTTAGGGACTTAGTTTGTCACCTATTTTACTACAGTGGTTTGCATTGTGTTCATCTTTAATTAAAAGGCAGCACAGCCATTAGATGCAATAAGACACAATTTCAGCACTTAGTCCAGAAATCGTATAAATTATACAACTAACATATGCAAACCAATGCAAAAAAATTTGTAGGCCTTTAAATGTAAAAGAGGAGACAAAGGAGTCTAAAGGACATAAAAGTAGGGTGGATATAATCACTTCAAGCATGTCCTAATAATTCAAGCAGTTAAAAAAAATAAAAGATGTATTTGTATTAACATTTCTAGTTTAAATGGTATTTGTTCACCTCCATATATGTTTTCCAGTGATGTGGGAGAAATATTCAGAAAATGAACAATTACAGGCTTTGCAGTTTTGAGGAACCATTATGAGGCTGTAAAACTCAGTGTGATGACATCTCTCCATGTAGGCAGCAGAGGAATATATAGCTAGAGTAAGCTTTTGTACCCATCTGGTCCCTTTTCAGCTTTTCTATTGATTAAAAAAGCATCCTCCATGCCATTATTGAAGGATGCATTCTGTAGGTTGGTGACATTGTGGCTGGACTCCTCTATTCACAGTCTAGCACTGTCATTACCCCATTTTACTATCTCATACAGTTAGAGGGCTGGGCTATCGCAGCACATCTAGCTAAATCAGTAAAAAGCTGAAGAAAAGAAAGAAGTGTTTAGTAACTCATTACTAGTCTGAACACCTGTTTGGGTTTCTGAAGAAAATAAATTTCTAAAAGGGCTGAATTTTCATGCACATTCATTTATGTAAGTCTTATTAAAAGGGCTTGTCCCTGTCCTCTGGGGCAGAAGGACAGAATGAAATAAAAGTGCTCTGAAGAGATATTATATCTGTTCCAAGAGGATAACATTCAGAATTCTTGACTTTGATGCCTCTTGAAATTATGAGATCCCCCGATGCACATTCTTCTTTCATAGACTACATTCCCCTTGGAGCAATGAGCATACAGCAGCTGTCTTCTTTCCATCAGCAAGTTGCTGGATGAAGACTTTTGCTCTCTGACGCAGTTCTGTGAAAGAATAAACCATGCTGATGTGGATACTCCCATTCAGGGCAGTAAAGGGCAAGGAACTGTGGATTACAGCTTAGTTCACACTACTATAAAAGTAATCGGTTTTGATATCTTGTGGTCTCATGAGTAAAAATTATGGCTGCTTCTCCTTTGCCTATATCCTTTAATCCACCAAGCAGATGTGCAAAGCCACTCAAAGAAATCTGCTTTGCAAAATACAAAGTTTGGGTCATGCAACAGTCCACACTGATGAATGTAGCATTTGTATAGTCTGCAACACTTTAATTTCTAAGGTCTTTATTCTTTCCTGAACATTAATTTAGCACATTAGGTGCCTTTAAGATACACGATTGGAACAAGGACATACACACATCCTTTTTTTATCTCTCTTCCCATACCCATTTTGCATGTAAATGCTGGACAAAACCACATGCCTATCATCCAGGGTACCCTAGGGAAGGTTCTACCAAAGGCATACAGCTGCAACTTTTGTGGAAATGTGGAAACTGTAGAGGGAGTAGGTGTCAGGAAAACTTTCTCAGACAAAATGCTTCCCAAGGCTCCTGCTGAGGCAGGGAGGCTCTGAAGCACTTCCAGCAGAGCCGGTACCACATCACAATCTGCTGACTCAATGCTGAGGCTCATTTCCAGCAGCCTCTCACCTGGCTGATGCAATCACACTATACTTTCAAATCATTTCAACCACTTGCCTTTCACCTGGGATTTGCAAGCAACATTGAGTGTGCACTACAGGAGCCTTGGGTAAATTTATTTGAGATTGTGAAATCTTAGTTATTAGGCAATGATAAATTCACTTTAAGCCTCTTTATCTCACTGCTCAAGAAGTGAAAGCATGTCTGCAAGCATATCTGAATTACACTTCCAAAATGAGGCTTTTCCATAGCCTGTTTTGAATAGCATTCACTTATATCCCTGGAGAATCATGTCCCCAAGTATCTTCTCTACTGGTATGTTTCTGAGTGAGGTTATAGAACCATCTCATGGGCCTAGCAATCTATATTTATACCAAGAAAAATATAAATAGGCTTTGAAAGCAGCCCCTTTATCATAATACTCTCATCTTAAATATGGCTGCAATGCAAGACTAAAGTCTTCAGTTACCATGATCTCAAAAGACCATGTAATTCTTCAAAAAAAAAAACAAAAACCAAACCCCAACAACAAAAAGTGACACACAGACACATCAGAGTGATCAAAAAGTCTTAACAAGTAACATTTCCTCTTCTTTTAGGGCCCCCTAATCTCTTTACCTCTTCTGTCTGTTCTCACTTGTTTTTTTCTGCTTATGCAGAAAATGAGTCAGAGAATACAGACAGCCCTTGAGGTTTTTCTGAAGAACACTTTAAAACATGACTTTAAAGCATGGAAAACTACAATATCTTTAAAGCATGGAAAACTACAATATTTCAGTAGAAAGGTGAAAGCAAATTTAACATAACACCTCCTTGGCAAAGAACTGAAGTGCCAGATGTAGTGTGAAGCATCACTCCGCTTTTACTTCAAGGTCCTATCCTGTTCTCTTCTACTGCCACATGTTTCCCCCTCATGATATATGCCTATTAGACTCCTGGTAGCTGTATTCAACTACTTTTTGGGACAGCCTCTTTGGATCCTTTTCTTCTGAGCGCTTCAGTCTATGCTTGACTCTAGACAACCTGCTCTAATATCACTCCTACAACAATATCCTTCCAGGTGCCATTTTAGTGTATCATTTACATTCTCATTTAAATTATGGATTATCAATGGTTCAAAATGCTTCTCTTTAAGCTTCACCAAAGTAGCACTAAGTTTAAGTGGTGGGATTTACCCTAGACATTCATTTTAAAGGCACAAAGATGGAAGACAGAATGTTAATCTGAAGAAACAAAGAGCACTCTTTACCCCAATGGACAATTTAATCCAAGACAGAAACTGCAATCTCAGTCCTTCTCCAGAGAGATCATTGAAATGAATAGGATACCTTTATGAAGGAAGCTGCCAGAATTATAGCCACTGTAGTGCCACAGTACAGGGCAATAAGCCAACACATATTGTGTAGAACAGGTCACAGAAAAACATATTATTGTTGTAAATTTATTATTGTTCCAGTTGCAAATGGCTTTAATTCCACAACTACAGTAGCTACAATGCCTATAAAGAATTTTTTCTATATCTGCAGGTCAGCTAGTTGAGCAGATGCTGTACTTTATGTACATCCTAAAACTATTAAGTTTGACCCCACCCCAAAAAGGGGGGAAAGGTGAGACAAAAGATCTGCCACATGAGGATAGGCAGAAGCTTACTAATGGGGGAGAAAAAAAGAAGAGAGGAAACCTTAGCCAGAGTGAGAGTGATAGCCTGGCCTTAGCAGGCATTAGTTCCTGATTCTGGTAAGGGATTTGTCCTTTGGACCATATTAATGAGGCCTTTGTAACTGCCAAAGTCCAATTAATCAGTCTAAAAATACCTTTTTAAAAAGGAAATCAAATTCTCATACTAAATGGCCCTGCAGCAGGGACTGTGTCACCAACGACCTGGTGTCCTGAGAGACACTCACCTCCCCTGCCAGCTCACCAGTCCACTACACACTCAGGCTGGACACCTCTGTCTGGCAATGCCACACTGCCAATGTCACGTAAGCCTGCCAAGTGGCAGATTTTCAGAGGCTTAGAACTAATGAAATCAAGCCCAGTTTTTACTGGTGAATAAGATACTCTCTTTCATTGGGGGTAATGTTTGGCTCATTCCATGCTTTTTGATTTTCTGGTGCCATATTCCCTCCAAAAAACTGAGTGAACTTATCATGGGGAAGTTATTTTCTCATTCTTCCTGTAAAACTCAGCCAACAAACAAGAAATAGTCTTCTTTTTTTTTGTTTGAAATCCCAAATTCAAGGCTCTTGCAAAGATGAATGTTTTTGACAAGCATGAATTGCTCCCATCATGAAAACAGGAGCCTGGAATGGAAATGTGTAAGCAACCACAGGAGTTACTGGTGCTCCAGTTATGTTATGATAATGCTAGACAGATTTGTTTGTGCATGCATGTAAAATGAAACTGCAAAAGAGTATGCATTCTTCTTCTAGATAAATTTGTCAGCTATGTCAGTACATGTATTATTACCAAAGAATAGGGGATTATAGAAGAAAGAAATATACTTTGCTAGTAGATCTTTCTCATCCACAGCGATAACTTTTATTTTGCCTAATTATATTGTTGCATTTTTTCATTTAGAAATAACATTTTGACATAAAAATGAGGTACCTAAATGTGTAATGGATGTCTATCTGTGCTCTAGGTGTATAAATCCCTTCATGTTTATCAGATATCTAACTTGTACAGTTTGTAGAGCCTATACTGCTGCTTGGCTGACCAGTGAATAAGTGTCTACCTTAGGTTGAGCTTGACCACCAGGCTCCTTTGACTGGGTTGAATTGAGGAATTGAGGCTCATTTCAACTGATTAAATGTAGGCATCTGGTACCACCAGAGGTGCCTTGGGTGTCTTCCTGTTCTCCATTTGACTCCAGCAGGCTGCAGGATCCCATATGGTAACCACCAGCCATATGGAGACGACTCAGGTGCCTCAAAATGGTGCCAAGCACTTGTTGTGTAGGGACATTGGAGTGAGGCAGGACCCTAAACCGCATGTGGACACCTATGGGAGACACACAGATTGGGGCTCACCTTGCAGGAGCCAGACACAATGTACACGTGGGACACTTACTCATTCCATACTTCAAGCATCCTATTTTTCTTTCATAGAGTATTTTTAAGGTACCTCACTTGATGGCTTTTGTGTGTAAAAAAGAGCAAAAACGTTTTCCCTTCTGTGAAATTTCCAAATAATTTTCTTCAGCCTTGTAAAAATTAAGTTAGCAAAAACCAAAATAATCTCATCAATGTCCCAGGCAAAATTTCAGAGTATCTAAGTGCTCCAATAGTACAAAGCAGTATAAAATCACATCCAGAAATCTTCCTTAAAATTTGCCATAAAATTTAAATGCATTTTAAATGCATTTGAATGATCCATTGCTGGTTGCTACAAGTTCCTGAGCCTTTCCTCAAAACTATTACAGAGTAAATATTTAACTTTATAGGTTACTGCTATCCTATCACAGAATCATTCATACCTATGCTGTAATAAGACCCTGTTTTTATTTTCTAGCTTGATACCTAGTGTGATAATAAGAGATGCTTTTAAAACACCTCAAAAAAATCCCTAAACATACAGCTCAGTTTACAATGAGATCCATTTAAGACTGTAATTGATTTTAATATGCATCAAAAAACTTTCAGCCTGTTTTGGAGTCCTGAGACGTGTCTGATCCCTCGTCCTCACTTTCATGATCAGAGAGTTAACACATGGTTGCAGATGGCTAACTACACATAAGCATGCTCCTTATCAAGGTAGAGTTTCTTCTTGCATAAGAGTTAACCAAAAGATCAGATTGAGAGATATGACTGAATAATGCAGGTGCTAAACTTGAAGACAACAGCAGCTTGGAAAGATATTTCAATTTTTTGGCTGGAGAGCAAGTAATAATGATAATTAGTTGTGTTACTGCAAGTGTTTTCCTTTTTGTTTGGGTTAGGCTTCTTTAGGAAAAAGTAGTTTTATCACATGAGCATGTAGGTGATTTAGAGCACGGCTCCAAGAAGCATTGACTCACTGGAGGGGGAGGGCAACCTCGACCTCCCCAGTGCACAGGACATAGGAGGCAGAGTGGGTATCTGAGAGTCCTGGAGCCAGGGGACTCTTGGCCTGAGCATACAGGGCTTGATTCAGCGTAGCTGTCTGGAGCTGATACCATGGGTGCCACCAGCCCTCCAGGCTCCTCCAGCAGACCTCCCACCACGTGTCTGCCAATGCCTGTGATGAGGCAGGGCACTCAGGCAGTGCAAGGCCCATGCCCCACTCCATGCACACAGTCTGTCAGCCCTGGACATTCGCTGGCACAACACTGAGCCAGGCCCAGACACGGTGCAAGCTCCTTCAAGGACAGGTGTTGTGGACCATAATCCTTTTGGAAAACAGCTAAAATAAAGAGAGTATTTGCTGGGGCTGCTGCAGCAAGAGAAAGATTCCTGATGCCCCAGTGGCTATCACTTGAACTTGTGCAATAGCAGCTCTTGCTCCAGATCCTGGAGGCTGTTCAGCCACAGCTGGGGGGGGGCGCAGTCCCTCCTGTTGCTCTGTGTTTCCAGACCAGCCTGCCATCAAGAGAAAACAGGAGCCTGAAAATGCCTAAGCAGGATTTATGACAGGTCTGTCCCCATGCAGTCCCTCTGCACTGGCACAGGCCCTGGCCCAGCTGCTTTTCTGCGGGCTCCTCAAGGGCTAAGGTCCAGCAGCCATGTCCAGTACCCAGCGGCTGTACCCAGCCCTCCCAACTGACACTTTGGGTGCAGCCATCTCCCTTTGCAGGGCTGGCAATTCCTCATGTGTCCACAAACAGCCACATTCCCAAGTGCCAAGTTGCTACCAGAAATAGTCAGTTCCCAATTCAGCATATGTGTAACCTTTGTGCCTTTCTGTACCCTGCCAAGTGACACCTGCATGGCATTGCAGTGAGGTGGAAACAGCGTCTTCTGTTTAGCAGGTTCCCCCAGAAGATTTCCACAGAAAACCATGTTCTCTGTCAATCATGGACTTTAGCACCAGCATGTGTCTCACAGGACAAACTGCTTCACAGCATTCTCTAAAGAACTTGACCCACTCAGGGTCTCCATGGCATCTAATACATGTGGCACATGGGCAGAAAAGAGCCTGCCCTCCTCTTGCTTCCTTACATGACATGGCTACACACACATAACTGATCACTTCACTTACTGGTATTTGAAATGAATTCAATTTGAACACCAGGAGAACAAGGTTGAAAAATCTGACTGAGTAAAATAAAAAATAGTTAGCCACTTGTACAGCCAGGAGAGAAAGGAAGTAAACTCAAATAGCCTTTTACAAAGACAACTCTCAGTTTGAGTGAGTTCAGCAAAACTGTGTCTCCAGAGAGACAAAATGTTCCTTTCTACAGTGTAGATGTTTTTTAAAAGGAAAAATAAAGACTGAGGTTCTGGTATTAACATAAATTCTGATTTAAAAAAAAAACAAAACAACAAACCAAAAACAACTGGATAAGCCTGGGTGGCTTTACTTTGGTTGAGTTCACAGGGAATACTTTGTAAACTTGTTTTTGGAAAGCAAGTGTAAATTTAATGCTCCTTATATTGCTTGGAGACAGAGACCTGATTGAAATTGCAGTCTCGTTGAAGTTCTAGCTGCCTATGCTGCAAAATGCAATATTAAGGAAAAAACCTGAGGGATTAATTTCTAAGATTTAAAAGTACTCTTTGCAAAGAAGGTAAACCTTATTTCATAGAATCATAGAATAGTTAGGGTTGGAAGGGACCTTAAGATCATCTAGT